>SJYQ01015660.1:0-17872 GCA_006410935.1 Redunca redunca | reverse complement strand
GACCTTTTCCAGTCCTGTGGCCACTGCTGAGTTTTCCAAATTTGTTGGCATATTGAGTGCAGCACTTTCACAGCATCATCTTTCAGGATTTGAAATAGCTCAACTGGAATTCCATCACCTCCACTAGCTTTGTTCCCAGTGATGCTTTCTAAGGCCCACTTGACTTCACATTCCAGGAAGTCTGGCTCTAGATGAGTGATCACACCATCGTGATTATCTTGGTCGTGAAGATCTTTTTTGTACAGTTCTTCTGTGTATCCTTTCCACCTCTTCTTAATATCTTCTGCTTCTGTTAGGTCCATACCATTTCTGTCCTTTATCGAGCCCATCTTTGCATGAAATGTTCCCTTGGTATCTCTAATTTTCTTGAAGAGATCTCTAGTCTTTCCCATTCTGTTGTTTTCCTCTATTTCTTTGCATTGATCACTGAGCAAGGCTTTCTTATCTCTTCTTGCTGTTCTCTGGAACTCTGCATTCAGATGCTTATATCTTTCCTTTTGTCCTTCGCTTTTCGCCTCTCTTCTTTTCACAGCTATTTGCAAGGCCTCCCCAGACAGCCATTTTGCTTTTTTGCATTTCTTTTCCATTGGGGTGGTCTTGATCCCTGTGTCCTGTACAATGTCACAAACCTCTGTCCCTAGTTCATCAGGCACTCTATCTATCAGATCTAGGCCCTTAAATCTATTTCTCACTTCCACTGTGAAATCATATGGGATCTGATTTAGGTCATACCTGAATGGTCTAGTGGTTTTCCCTACTTTCTTCAATTTGAGTCTCAGTTTGGTAATAAGGAGTTCATGATCTGAGCCACAGTCAGCTCCTGGTCTTGTTTTTGTTGACTGTATAGAGCTTCTCCATCTTTGGCTGCAAAGAATATAATCAATCTGATTTCGGTGTTGACCATCTGGTGATGTCCATGTGCAGAGTCTTCTCTTGTGTTGCTGGAAGAGGGTGTTTGCTATGACCAGTGCATTTTCTTGGCAAAACTCTATTAGCCTCTGCCCTGCTTCATTCCACATTCCAAGGCCAAATTTGTCTGTTACTCCAGGTGTTTCTTGACTTCCTACTTTTGCATTCCAGTCCCCTAGCATGAAAAGGACATCTTTTTTGGGTGTTAGTTCTAAAAGGTCGTGTAGGTCTTCGTAAAACCATTCAACTTCAGCTTCTTCAGTGTTACTGGTTGGGGCATAGACTTGGATAACTGTGATATTGAATGGTTTGCCTAGAGACGAACAGAGATCATTCTGTCATTTTTGAGATTGCATCCAAGTACTCCATTTCAGACTCTTTTGTTGACCATGATGGCTACTCCATATCTTCTAAGGGATTCCTGCCTGCAGTAGTAGATATAATGGTCATCTGAGTTAAATTCACCCATTCCAGTCCATTTTAGTTCGCTGATTCCTAGAATGTCGACATTCACTCTTGCCATCTCCTGTTTGCCTACTTCCAATTTGCCTTGATTCATGGACCTGACATAAGCCTTTGACTGTGTGGTTCACAATAAACTGTGGAAAATTCTGAAAGAGATGGGAATACCAGACCACCTGACCTGCCTCTTGAGAAGTCTGTATGCAGGTCAGGAAGCAACAGTTAGAACTGGACATGGAACAACAGACTGGTTCCAAATAGGAAAAGGAGTATGTCAAGGCTGTATATTGTCACCCTGCTTATTTAACTTCTATGCAGAGTACATCGTGAGAAATGCTGGACTGGAATAAACACAGCTGGAATCAAGATTGCCGGGAGAAATATCAATAACCTCAGATATGCAGATGACACCACCCTTATGGCAGCAAGTTAAGAGGAACTAAAGAGCCATTTGATGAAAGTGAAAGTGGAGAGTGAAAAAGTTGGCCTAAAGCTCAACATTCAGAAAACGAAGGTCATGGCATCCGGTCCCATCACTTCATGGGAAATAGATGGGGAAACATTGAAACAGTGTCAGACTTTATTTTGGGGGGCTCCAAAATCACTGCAGATGGTGACTACAGCCATGAAATTAAAAGATGCTTACTCCTTGGAAGAAAAGTTATGACCAACCTAGATAGCATATTCAAAAGCAGAGACATTACTTTGCTGACTAAGGTCCATCTAGTCAAGGCTATGGTTTTTCCTGTGGTCATGTATGGATGTGAGAGTTGGACGGTGAAGAAGGCTGAGTGCTGAAGAATTGATGCTTTTGAACTGTGGTGCTGGAGGAGACTCTTGAGAGTCCCTTGGAGTGCAAGGAGATCCAGCCAGTCCATTCTGAAGGAGATCAGCCCTGGGGTTTCTTTGGAAGGATTGATGCTAAAGCTGAAACTCCAGTACTTTGGCCACCTCATGCGAAGTGTTGACTCATTGGAAAAGACTCTGATGCTGGGAGGGATTGGGGGCAGGAGGAGAAGGGGAGGACAGAGGATGAGATGGCTGGATGGCATCACTGACTCACAATGGACGTGAGTCTGAGTGAACTCCGGGAGTTGGTGATGGACAGGGAGGCCTGGTGTGCTGCAATTCGTGGGGTTGCAAAGAGTCGGACACGACTGAGCGACTGAACTGAACTGATATATATGTATGAATTTGTCAAATTTATACATAATTTGTTAATTATAAAGTTGTCTTTATTCCTTTTCTTTATATAGTCACATAACACTTTTTTGTCACCACGCCATGTGGCTTTCGGCATCATACTTCCTGGACCAGGGGCAGAACCCCAGGCTGAAAGCACTGAGTCCTAACCACTGGACAACCTCAGAACTCCCCCTAACACTACTTTTCCCTTTTTCAACTTTTATTTCTTTCTTCGTTGCTCTGCGTGGCTTTCTCTGGTTGCGAGCGGTGCGAGCTCCTCTCCCCGTGGCCCATGGGCTCTTGCCCGCAGTGGCTTCTTTTGCTGCGGAGCGCAGGCTCCAGGTGCGCCGCTTTCGGTGGCTGTGGCTCGCATGCTCTGGAGCGCAGGCGCAGTAGTTGTGGCGCCCGGGCCTCATGGCTGCGTGGCATGTGGCATCTTCCCCGACCAGGGATTGAACACGTGTCTCCTGCACTGGCAGACAGATTCTCGTCCACTGCACCACCAGGGAAGTCCTAACACCATTTTTAATGGCTGCATAAAAGAGGACAATTAAATCCTTTCTAATTTTTTACAATTATAAACAGCCTTAAACATTAACCCTTGTTCATTTTTCCATTTGATTCCTCTATGAATTCATCCTAAGTTGGGGGGGGGTATAGGAGAAGTGGGGACACATGCATTGTTTGGCAGTTTTCAGATGGCTCAGTGGTAAAGAATCCGCCTGCCAATGCAGGAGATGCAGGGGACTCCCGTTCGAACCCTGGGTCGGGAAGATCCCCTGAAGAAGGAAATGGCAGCCCACTCCAGTATTCTTGCCTGGAAAATTCCTAGGACAGAGGAGCCTGGCAAGCTACAGTCCAAGGGGTTGCAAAGAGTCGGATATGACTGAGCAACTCAGCATGGACACACATGCACTGTTTGATAATATTTTTGTGAGAATAAAGTAAAATAATGTTCAAAAAGAACGTTACTTCCATAATTCTTTTTTGCCACTGGGCTCAGACCAGATCTAAAGAACCCTGAGGGTTCAACCAATTAATTGCCAAGGCTTGGACTGACCCCTGAATGGGGCATGAACCCTGACCCTGACCTCAGGGAATTCACAGTCCTGAGGGGAAAATGGACACAAGTAATTACCAAAAATGCACCTTGGGTCACAATGGAAGGGCAGGGTCAGAAGTGGTATATGACACTTCTCAAAGTCCAGCCTGCACACAGATCCCCTGTGCATCTTTTGAAAAGCAGATGTAGATTCAGAAGGTCTGGGATAGAAATTGAGACTCTACATTCCTACCAGTTTGGGCTTCCCTTGAGGCTCAGCTGCTAAAAGAATCCTCCCGCAATGCGGGAGCTCTGGGTTTGATCTCAGGGTTGAGAAGATCCCCCGGAGAAGGGAAAGGCTACCCTCTCCAATATTCTGGCCTGGAGAATTCCATGGACTGTATCGTCTATGGGGTCGCAAAGAGTCGGACACGACTGAGCGACTTTCACTTTCACTCACTCACCAGTTCCCCAGTGATATTCCAAAGTGTGGTCATTTGCAGACCACATTTTGAGTAGCAAGAGTATAAACAGAAGATAAGCAAAGCTTTCCAGATGCCCGAGGAGAATTTTAAAAGAGAATTATGAATTTTCCAGGCAGTTAATGAGGGGAAGGGTACAACTCGGCAGAGAGAACAGTCAGTGCAAAGGTGCAAAGACATGAAAGAGCATGGTTTGTGTCAAGCACCAAGTCCAAAGTGTCGGGGACAGATTAGAAAGATCCCGCCCTTAGGAGCAGCCATGGTGATGGAGAGGAGGAGGAAGAGACATCAGAGTTAATTCACAGGCTGGATAACTGACCAGATATGGGGGGAAGCAGAGGTGGGCACACACATAAGGGAAAGGTTGCCCCCTCCAAAAGAGTAAATAAAGAATTCAGTGGAGGTTTGAGGAAGAAAGTAATGAGTTCAATTTGAAGTTCAAGGAGCTGGAGGTGGAGGAGTAGGAAGCAGTGAGGCGCTAGAGAAGCCCTCTGGGGAAAGACCAGAGCAGAAATGGCCAAGTGGTCAAAGCCCTGGTCTGGGAATGGAGAAGGATTTTCCAAGCCAAAAGAACAGTCCCTCTGAATCTCAGAACCACTTTGTTGCTGTTTAGTCACTAAGTCATGTCCAGCTCCTTGCGACCCCATGGACTGTAGCATGCCAGGCTCCTCTGTCCTCCACTGTCTCCCAAGGTTTGCTCAAATTCATGTCCTTGAGTCACTGATGCTACTTAACCATCTTATCTTCTGCCGCCCCCTTCTCCTTTTGCCCTCAATCTTTCCCAGCCTCATTTCGCATCAGGTGGCCAAAGTATTGGAGCTTCAGCTTCAGCATCAGCCCTTCCAATGAATACTGGGGGTTGATTTCCTTTAGGATTGACTGGTTTGATCTCCTTGCTGTCCAAGGGATTCTCAAGAGTCTTTAGCACCACAGTTCAAAAGCATCAATTTTTTGGTGTTCACACACACACACACACACACACACACACACACGTATGTTATATAATCCTGGAAAAGGAAATGGCAACCCACTCCAAGTCCACGGACAGAGGAGCCTGGCAGGTTACAGTCCATGGGGTCCCAAAGAGTTGGACACAACTGAGCGATTATCATTCACTCATGTTATATAATGGGCTTCCCAGGAGGCACTAGTGGTAAAGAATCTGCCTGCCAGTGCAGGAGATATAAGAGACATCGGTTCGATCCCTGGGCCAGGAAGATCCCCTGGAGTGGGGGGCATAGCAACCCACTCCAGCATTCTTGCCTGGAGAATCCCATGGCAAGCTACAATCCATAGGGTTGCACAGAGTCGGACACTACTGAAACAACTTATTTTATTGTTATTATATAACAATAGTATTTGTTATGTAATAAATGTGTTTAATATGTGTATATGTTATATATATGGAAAACATTTTTCGTGCTCTCAGCTGAGAGGGCCTAAAAGAAATGACACTCCAGAAACCTTAAGAATCTGGCCTAATGCTCAGATTTTGGATTCTAATGCCATTCCCCAATAAAAGGAACTAGGGCTCCTTAGAGAAATGGCTGATTCTAGGTCTGGAGTAGGAAATATACAAGATGAGTCTGGAGCGAGCATCTTGTCCTGCTGAGAGCAAGGAAGCGCTCCTATAATACTATCACAGGAACCAACTGAAAGAGCTTTTAATGACCAAAGCTGAGACAATTTGGGCAAAAAGTTAAAGTAGCATTGGATTGTGACTCAAAGTAAAAAAATAAATATCCATTAATTCATAATGCTTTAAATGATTGAATAAATTAACGAGGGCCAGAGACGAGATATCCCACATTGGATGGAGTGGCCTGAAGGTGTGTCCCCAAAACTCAGGTCTCCTGGAAACTCAGAATGTGGTTTTATTCAAAATAGGGTCTTTGCAAATGTAATTAGTTAAGGATCTCAAGATATACTGGATTCAGGGTGAGCCCCTAATCCAATGATTGCTGTTCTTTAGGAAAAAAAATTTTTTGGTGCAACGGGTCTTATTTGCAGCATGAGAACTCTTAGTTGTGGCATGTGGGATCTAGTTCCCTGACCAGGAATTGAACCAGGGCCCCCTGCATTGGGAGCAAGAAGTCTTAGCCACTGGACCGCCAGGGAAGTCCCGACTAGTGTCCTTATAATAAGGACATAGAGATACACAGAGAAGATGACCAGGTGGTGGTAGACTGGAGTCCCATTGCCACAAACCAAGTGATGCCTGAGGCCACCAGAAAGCTGGAAAAGGCAAGGAACATTCCTTCCCTGGTCCCTTCAGAGGAATATGGCCCTGTAGACACCTCGACCTCAGACTCCTAGCCTCCAGAGCTCTGAGAGAGTACATATCTTATTTTAAGCCATCTAGTGTGTGGTAATTTGTTATGGCAGCTTGAGGAAACTAATACACAAAAGAATTCCAAATAATTCATGTAGCTACTCTACCCTCAAGGCAGGGGAGCATAACTCTCCCCTTATTAGGCCCAGCCTGTGCACTGGGACTTCTTTCCAAAAGGTACAATATGGAGAGACGAACAAGGCATAATTTGATGATGGAGAAACCTAAAAAACACTACGTCAGCCAGGTGATCGAGGCCAACATCAACAGTCATCAATCACATTGATAGCCCGTGTGCTTGATATGATGTCATGGAAAATGGAGAGCTCTGTGGTTTCTCCCCACCCTTCCCACCCAAGCCCCCGCCGATATCCTGGTTTTATGAAAAAAACACTGGACAAATCCAGGATCCATTTTGGAGCAGACTCCAAAAGACTTGACTGGTTCTTCTCGAAACTGCCGAAGTTGGGGCTTCCCTGGTGGTCAGTTGGTCAAGACTCTGTACTTTCAATGCAGGAGGTACAGTTCTGATCCCTGGTCAGGAGCTAAGGCTCCACATGCTGTGTGGCAAGGCCAAAAACTTTTAAGAAAACTGTCTAGGTTGCAAATTCCTTGGCAGTCCAGCAGTTAGGACTCCAAGCTCTCACTGCCGAGAGTCCAGGTTCAATCCCTGGTCCGGGAACTGAGATCCCACAAGCCATTCGGCTCAGCCAAAAGAAAAAAAAAACTGTCAAAGTCATCAACAAGGAAAGTACAAGAAACTCACAGCCTAAAGGAGCCTGACGAGAAATGACAATTAAATGGAAAGTGGTCTCCTGGATGAGATCCTGGAACAGAAGGACTAAGAAAATCTAAATAAACTATGGGCTTTGAAAAGTGAAAGTGTTAGTCGCTCAGTCATGTCCAACTCTGCGACCCCGATGACTGCAGCCCACCAGGCTCCACTGTCCAAGAGGTTTTCCAGGCAAGAACACTGGAGTGGGTTGCCAGTTCCTTCTCCAGAGGGTCTTCCCAACTCAGGGGTCTTCCCGACCCAGGGGTTGAACTCAGGTCTCCCGCATTGCTGGCAGACGCTTTACCATCTGAGCCACCAAGGAAGAGCTTTAGTTAGTAGTAATGAATCAAAATGGCTCATTGATCCTAGATGGTGTACAGTCAGGGGGATTCCCTAGAGAGTACACAGCTGGATCATCATTGTTTACACATTCTGCCAGTCTCTTTTGTTTGGTATATCTACACCATTTACAATTAAAGTGACTGCTGGTGGGCTTCCCTAGTGCTCAGGGGGTAAGAAGCCGCCTGCCAGTGCAGGGGCCGTGGGTTTGATCCCTGGTCCAGGAAGGCTCCACATGGCTGTGGAGCAGCTGAGCCCGTGAGCCGCAGGTACTGAAGCCCGAGTGCCCTACCGCCTGTGCTTGCCAAGCAGAGAAGCCGCCGCGGCGAGAAGCCCGCGCCGCAGCGCTCGCGCAACTCCTGCCGCAGCTGCAAAGGCCCAGCGCAACCAAAATAAACGCATAAAAGTCTAAAACTTTTAAAAATTAAAAATAGCTATTGATGTGTTAAAGCCTAAATGTGCCATTTTATACGTATTTCTGTCTTTTCCTTCTGTTTCTCATCTGTTGCTTCCTACTGCCTTCATGGGGATTACCTAAGCATTTAGGCATTATTTTTAGAGTTCCAAATGTGACATATATATAATACTTTTAGTATACTGCTTTTATAGTAAATGTATGTATAAATATACATTTATGTACACATCTATGTATAAATGTATACATAGGCCTTTTTTCCCTAATTCTTGTTCTAGGTATCACTGTGTAATCCATCACAGCACACTGGTGTCGATGCTTACCACACTGCGTGCAATGTAGAAACCATACTTTCTTTTTTTTTTTAATATTTATTTATCTGGCTGCTCTGGGTCTTAGTTGCAGCACTCAGGATCCTCAGTCTTCATTGTGGCATGTAGGATCTTTACCTGCAGCATGAGGGATCCCTCAGTTGTTGCATGTGGGATCTGGTTCCCTAAGCAGGGATCAAACCCAGGCCCCCTGCCCTGGGAGCCAGATTCTTAGACACTGGACCACCAGGGAAGTGCCTGAAAATCATACTTTGATTTAGAGAACGACCACAGCCTTGTCTAACTCAATGAAACTAAGCCATGCCCCGTGGGGCTACCCAAGATGGGCGGGCATGGTGGAGAGGTCTGACACAATGTGGTCCACTGGAGAAGGGAATGGCAAACCACTTCCGTATTCTTGCCTTGAGAATCCCATGAACAGTATGAAAAAGCAAAATGATAGGATACTGAAAGAAGAACTCCCCAGGTCAGTAGGTGCCCAATATGCTACTGGAGATCAGGGGAGAAATAACTCCAGAAAGAATGAAGGGATGGATCCAAAGCAAAAACAATACCCAGCTGTGGATGTGACTGATGATAGAAGCAAGGTCCAATGCTGTAAAGAGCAATATTGCATAGGAACCTGGAATGTCAGGCCCGTGAATCAAGGCAAATCGAAAGTGGTCAAAAAGGAGATGGCAAGAGTGAACCTCAACATTCTAGGAATCAGTGAACTAAAATGGACTGGAATGGGTGAACTTAACTCAGATGACCATTATATCTACTACTGTGGCCAGGAATCCCTTAGAAGAAATGGAGTAGCCATCACGGTCACCAAAAGAGTCTGAAATGCAGTATTTGGATGCAACCTCAAAAACGACAGAATGATCTCTGTTCATTTCCAAGGCAAACCATTCAATATCACAGTTATCCAAGTCTATGCCCGAACCAGTAACGCTGAAGAAGCTGAAGTTGAACAGTTCTATGAAGACCTACAAGACCTTTCAGAACTAACACCCAAAAAAGATGTCCTTTTTATTCTAAGGGACTGGAATGCAAAAGTAGGAAGTCAAGAAACATCTGGAGTAACAGGCAAATTTGGCCTTGGAATGTGGAATGAAGCAGGGCAAAGACTAATAGAGTTTTGCCAAGAAAATGCACTGATCATAGCAAACACCCTCTTCCAACAACACAAGAGAAGACTCTGCACACGGACATCACCNCTGTGAAGAAGGCTGAGCGCCGAAGAATTGATGCGTTTGAACTGTGGTGTTGGAGAAGACTCTTGAGAGTCCCTTGGACTGCAAGGAGATCCAACCAGTCCATTCTGAAGGAGATCAGCCCTGGTATTTCTTTGGAAGGATTGATGCTAAAGCTGAAACTCCAGTACTTTGGCCACCTCATGCGAAGAGTTGACTCATTGGAAAAGACTCTGATGCTGGGAGGGATTGGGGGCAGGAGGGGAAGGGGACGACAGAGGATGAGATGGCTGGATGGCATCACCGACTTGATGGACATGAGTCTGAGTGAACTCTGGGAGTTGGTGATGGACAGGGAGGCCTGGCGTGCTGCAATTCATGGGGTTGCAAAGAGTCAGACACGACTGAGCGACTGAACTGTCTGACCCTCTCACTTTTTAAATGCAATTGTCTTAAGCATTTCTTCTACATACGTTGTGGCAGAACCACACTGACTCCCCTTTGTCAGTTCCATATTAGACCCACAGTTATTTTGTCAGCTCACCCCTCCATGTGAATTAAGTATAGCCTAACTCACCAAGGAATGTGCCCAAACCAGAGGCGTTCCCCATCGGCTTTTACCCTCTCTGTCATCTGACTTGAAACCTGGAAGCGTGCCTTTCACCAACACAAATGGTAAATGGTCATGAGCCTCCTAGTGGTAGGAAAAACCCCTTGGTTCCCACCGGTGTGACTGCGCTTCTCGCTAGTGGTCTTATTTCATGTTACCTTTAGCCTCTTCAAATTTCCAGCACCCCTCAGTGGCATGAAATATAGTTGTGAATGCCTTTGGATCATCCATCCGCCCAATCCTTTCTACCTATATGCAAGTTACTCACAATCAACTTCATAATTGCACTTTACGGAGTTGCCTGCTTTATTTTTCAGCCTCAAAGTTCCTTCTCAGTGTGGAGGATATTATTCAATATCTCTGACTCCCAATACCACCACATCAGATGGCATTATAAAGTTTGCTTCAACCACAAAATATGGTTTAAAATCGTGAGGTGAAGAATAGGTTTCTTCTATTTTTACCCACTCCGTTGTTCTTTTGTTTCTAAAGGCTTCAGACTTCTATGATTATTTTCTTTCTAATGAGAGAACACTCTTTAGCCATTTGTCCGTGGCAAGTCTGCTAGCAAGAAGTTCTTAGTTTCCATTCGTATGAGAATGTCTTTACTTCCCCCTGCAAGATAGTTTCACTGGACCCAGCTCATTTTCTTCAGCACTAGAAAAATGTGCCATTTCCCTCCGGCTTCCATGGCTTCGGGCGAGAAATCTGCTGTGATCGAAGGCGGTATTCCTGTATAAGTATGCGTGATTTCTCTCTGCTGCTTTTAACCTGTTTTCTTTGTCTTTGTTTTTTAAAATGTTTAAATATGAGGTATCTTGCTGTGGCTCCCTTTGACTTTATCCTGTTTGGGATTCACTTGACTCCTTGTATCTATATTTTTATGTCTTTCACCAAATTTGGAACATGACCAAATATTATTTCCTTGAACATCTTTTTTATCTTACACTTTCTCCTCTACTTCTTTTAAGAAATATTCTATTTATTTAGCTGTGTCAGGTCTTAGTTGTGGCATCAGGGATCTAGTTCCCTGACCTGGGATCAAACCCGGGCCCCCCGCACTGGGAGGGCAGAGCCTTAGACCCTGGACCACCAGGGAAGTTCCTTTCTCCTCTTCTGAAACTCCAATAATACAAAGGTGAAGTCCGTTGTTATTGTCCCACAGATTTGCAAGATTCTATTCAATTTTTTTTAATCCTTTTTTTTTTTTTTTAAAGAACAGTTTTAGCTTCAAAGCAAAATCAAGATGAAGGAACAGGGATTTCCCACATACTCCATGCCCCTACACGTGCACAACCTCCCCTATTATCAACATTCCCCACAAAATGGTACGTCTGTTACAACTGGTGAATCCACGTTGACACATCATAATCACCCGAATTACACAGTCACTTTTTTGTTTCATGCCTTCTATGAGTTTGGACAAGTGTATGATGACATGTGTCCAAATTATAGCATTATTTTCACTGCTCTAAAAATCTTTTGTGCTCTGGCTATTCATCCCCCATCCCCCAACTCCTCGTGACCACTGATATTTTTATTGTCTCCATACTTTTGCCTTTTCCAGAATGTCACGAGTGGGAATCATACAGTATATAGGCTTTCCAGACTAGCCTCTTTCACTTAATATTATGCACTTAAGTTCCCTCTATATCTTTCCTGGCTCGATAGCTCATTTCTCTTTGAAAGTGAAAGTGAAGTTGCTCAGTCGTGTCCGACTCTTTGCGACCCCATGGACTGTAGCCTACCAGGCTCCTCCCTCCATGGGATTTTCCAGGCAATAGTACTAGAGTGGATTGCCATTTCCTTCTCCAAGGGATCTTCCCAACCCAGGGATCGAACCCGGGTCTCCCTCATCATAGACAGACGCTTTACCATCTGAGCCACCAGGGAAGTCCCATTTCTCTTTAACAGTGCATAATATTCCATTGTCTGGGTATACCATGTTTATTTATCCATTCTCTACACAAGGACATCTTGGTTGTTTCCAAGTTTGGGCAATTACAAGTAAATCTTCTAAGAAAACCTTTGTATAGGTTTTTGTGTGGACATAACTTTTCAGGTTCTTTGGGTGAATATCTAGGAGTGTGATCGCTGGATTGTATAGTAAGAAGATGTTTAGTTTTGTAAGAAACTGTCATGCTGTCTTCCAAAGTCACTGTACCATCTTGCATCCCCACCAGCAATGAATGAGAGTTCCCATGGCTTCACATCCAGCATTTGATGTTGTCCATGTTCTGGATTTTGAACATTCTACTAATGTGTAGTGGCATCTAACTATTGCTCTAATATTCTTTATCTGTGGATGTATGTTGTAGAGCATCTTTTCATATGCTTATTTGCCACCTTTATATCTTCTTTGGTGAGGTGTCTATTAAAATCTTTGGCCTGTTTTTTAATCAGATTGTGTTTGGTTGGTATTTTGTTCATTTGTTTTTGGGGTTGGGGTTGTTTTTGGTTGCACAGCTTTTGGAGTCTTAGTTCTCTGACCACGGATTGAACCCTGGCCCTCTGCAGTGGAAGCGCAGGAGTCCTAACCACTAGACCACCAGGGAATTCCCAGTCAGGTTGTTTTCTCATTGTTGAGTTTTCAATGTCCTTTGGATATACTGGGTAGGAGTCAGTTATCAGCTGTGCTTTTCCGTATGTCTTTCGTGTTTATTCTCTCTGTTGTGCAGATCGAATTTTATTGGCACATCTTCAGTTCACTAGCTCTGTTCTTTGTCACCTCCACTGAGTCCACCGAGCAAGGTTTTTATTTTAGTTACTGTATTTCTCTGTTCTAGAAATGCTATTTGGTTGTTTTTATAATTTGTGTCCTTGTTGAGGTCTTCTGTTTTGGGAGATCAGCATGTGACTTGTATTTATGTCCCGCTGTGCTGGGTCTCTCTTGCTGCTCGGGCTTCTCACTGTGGCGGCTCCTCTCGTGAAGCGCAGGCTCGGGGGTGCGCGGGCCCAGCAGGCGGGGTCCCCGGGCTCTGGAGCACAGGGTCGGCGACAGTGGTGCACAGGCTTCATTGCTCCAAGGTGTGTGGGGTCTCCTGGGCCAGGGACCAAACCAGTGTCCCTCATTGGCAGGCAGATTCCTTACTACCGGACCAACAGGGAAACGTGAGATTTTCAATTTTTAAATTTGTCCTGCGGGACTTCCCTGGAGGCTCAGTGGTGAGGAACCTGCCTGCCAGCGCAGGAGACATGGGTTTGGTCCTGACCCAGGAAGATCCCACACGCCCTCTCCCCTAGCGCCGCAACTAGAGAAAGCCTGTGTAGCAACAAAGACCCAGCAGAGCCTAAATAAATAAGTTTTTAAAAAATATTGTCTCCAGAGAATTTGTTATTATTATCGAAGCCTGTTTATGATGACTGCTTCAAAATCCTTATCAAATAGTTCCAACATCTACTCCATCTTGATATTAGCATCTGTTGATCTTTTCTTATTCAAATTGCAACTTTCCTAGTTCTTGGTACAAACTATGATTTTTTATTTCATCCTGGACATTTTGGTTATTTTGTTAGGAGATTCTTGAGCCCATTCAAATCTTATATTTTAGAAATCACCCTTTTTCAGCATAGGTTCTGGACTATTTCTGTGGTCTTCAGTTAATTTTTCTGAGTCCTTGTAATGTTATTGTTATCTGTTTCATTCTTCTCGTGATGCTGGGGCTTCTGCTCGATTCCTTTTGGTGCCATAGGTAGGGGAAGACATGCGATTCTGGGTCATCTGCTGTCACTGAGGACCTTGTGGCAGATGTCAGGGTGGGCAGAAGCTGCTGGGCCCTGTAGGTATGCGTATGCCACCGGGTAGAGAGCAGGGAAACATGACTTTGCTGCTGCTGAAGATCCCCTGGAGGGAGTGGCAACCCACCCCAGTATCCTGCCCGGAGAATTCCGTGGGTGGAGGAGCCTGGCGGGCTGTGGTCTGTGGGGTCTCAAAGAGTCGGACGCGCCTGAGCGACTTCCACGTGCGCTGCTGCCGCCACTGCGATGGGCGGGCCCACCCAGCGGTGCCCGGCTGTGGAGTGAGAGCCACGGTGGCCTCTTGCTTGGCTGCTGCTACTGCTGCTGGCAGGTCAGGCTCTGCATAGACCCCGGTTGTGGACCGAGTTTACCTCGCTTTTTCAAAACTCAAATATATCTATTAGCAATTTAAACTCACCCTGGGGATTCCCTAGCAGTCGAGGGGTGAGGACTTCCACTTTCGCTGCCACGGATTCAATCCCCAGTTGGGGAACTATGATCCCTCCGTCTTCGTGGCCCTGTGCACTGCAGCCCATCAGGCTCCTCTGTCCATGGACTCCTCCAGGCAAGAATACTGGAGTAGGTCGCCATTCCCTTCTCCAGGGGATCTTCCCAACCCAGGGATCGAACCCATGTCTCCTGCATTGCAGGCTGATTCTTTACCATCTGAGCCACTAGGGAAGCCCAAGATCCCATAAGCTGCATGGTAATGACCAAAAAAAATTAATAACAATAATAATAATGAACTCGGGACTTCCCTCATGTCCAGTGGCTAAGACTCCAAGCTCCCAGTGCAGGGACCCGGATTCCACTCCTGGTCAGGGAACTAGATCCCACCTGCCACGATTAAGAGTTTGCCTGCTGCAACTCAAGATCCCACATGCCTCAACAAACAGCGAAGGTCCCATGTGCTGCAACGAAGACCCAGCATAGCCGAAAGCAATACATAAATTTTTAAAATAAATCTTTAAAAAAAAATAATAAACACTTCCCCCAAACCAACAGCCATAATGAAATCACTAGTTTGGATGTCCAGTTTTAAATCTTTCCTCCAAAGGACATGAAATGATAGGGGGAAAGTGTTTATCCTTGTTGCACCTGAAATCATTTCGTGGACATGGGAGGCCACTTTGGGGCATCACCCCTCCAGCACACTGACTCACTGAGGCTTGGTGTGCCCTGCCGGAGGGCGGTGAGTAGGCTTAATCTCCCAAACAGCCTGAGGCTACTTTGTGCTCAGAATACTCCAGAGTGGGTCTTAGATGTCGTCGCTTCACCCGATGACAGGCCGGAACCGCAATCAGACCGAAGTTCTGAAAGCAACCTTGGCACGTACCAGTGCCGTGACTGGAAGCTGTGTGTCTCTCGTTGAGCACACACAAATGCTCCCATGTTTGTGCACATACCCACTTACACACTGACGAGCCTGCACAGTCTCTTTTTTGTTCACTGACTCTCTACAGCTACACACTTACTCCCTGACCTAGTCACTCAATTACACGCTTGCAGTCTTAGCAGCTTGTGTGTTTACCTCCATATATGCTGCACACATGCCTTCTTGCGCTCGTGTCTTGTACATGCTAACCCTCGCAGGTACTAACAGTCACATGCTCACCTGCTCACCTGCTCACTCTCCCTCTTACCTGTGTAGCCACTTAGACAATTACACGCTCTGACCCACTTACATATGTCCAGACCCAGACCCAGTGGAGCCCCAGCTGCAAAGACACCCCGTTAACAAGGAAAGAGAGTTGGCTTGCAGGGAAGGAAGGCTCTCAGTCACGTTCCCAGCAGCCAGGCCCGCTCTTGTCCCTGGCTCCTGCCTCCTACCAGCCAGTTCTCGCGAGAGCCCCTGTCTACGCGTCTGACAGTTGCCAACATATTTCCTCTGGTCTGAACATTTAAGTGCGTGTCGAGTTGGAAGGAAAGCAAGCCACACTCAGGGCACTTGCACGTTCCCAGCCTTGCACGTAGAGCCCTGTGTACACGCTCTCCTCAACTCCTTCGTTCCTGGCCTGGGGGCTTAACCCAGGGCAGGCTGGGGCGAGTCAGGGCTGATGCGCAACCAGTGGACGCTGGCTTCACAGGCGGCCTGTGAGGGTCTCCTCCAGGGAAGAGCTGCCTGAGGGTGGCTGGCGGAAGGGGAAGAGCCCTGGACCAGGAGTCCACAGGCCTGAATTCAGTGTCCAGAGGGGCCTCTTCTGAGCTGCGTGGCCCTGTGCTCAGCCACTCAGTCATGTCCCACTCTTTGCAACCCCATGGATGATATAACCCACCAGGCTCCTGTGTCCATGGGATTCACCAGGCAAGAATACTGGAGTGGCTTGCCATTTCTTTCTTCAGGGGATCTTCCCAACCCAGGGACTGAACCTGAGTCTCTTGCATCTCCAGAATTGGCAGGCAGATTCTTTACCACTAGTACCACCTGGAAACACCCACGAGACCCTGGGGGATATACACTTACCCTCTCTAAGTTTGTTTCTTCCATATATATATACACACATACATACATATACACTTTTTTTTTTTTACTGTGGACCATTTTTTAAAGTCTTTATTGAATTTGTTACAGTATTGCTTCTGTTCTATGTTTTGGTTTGTTGGTCCTGAGGCATGTAGGATCTTAGCTCCTTTACCAGGGACTGAACCTGCAACCCCTGCATTGAAAGGCAAAGTCTTAACCACTGGACCACTGGGGAAGTCCCCTCCTCTCTACATCTCTGTTTCCTTATACAAGATAAGTGAGTAACTGAGGGTTTTAGAAAGGCAGAAACTGGGTACTTCTCCATTTGTCTTCTGTCCCTGACCCTGGCACAGGACAGATCAGTGAATGTTTTCCACTTGGAAGAAGATGCCATTCATACTCCACTGAGCCCCAGATGAGTGGCACAAAAGCCACAGAGCACTGTTATCAAAGTGGGGTTCCCCCCCACCTGCATCAGAATCATTACAGTACTGGTTCAATACAGATTCCTGGGCCCTGGCACCTCTAGGGATAGGACCCAGGAGTTAGCAATTTATTTAACAACTTGTGTAGAACGAACCACTTGCATAAGTGTACTAAACAACTTCCGCCACCCTTTATCTAGGTATAACAGGTTCTTACTCATCCTTCAAGTGAGCGCTGATGTCACCGCCACCATGAAGCCTTCCTAGACTCACGCCAGGTAAAATCAATTGCCTCATCCTCTGTGGGCTCACAAAGAAAATATCTTATTCACCTTTGTGTCCCCCAGCACCAGCCCAGGAACACATACAGGATGCTTGTATTTTAAATAAAATCAAACCTCCCTCCCCGGGCCTAAGAGGCCCTCAATGATCTGATCCTCCCCATCTCTACCTGCCTTCCACACCCAGCTCAGCTCACCTCTCCATCCTCTGCCCCTTATCCTCAATGCTCCTGCCGTATTTGCCTTTGTTCTGTTCTTTAAACAAACCAAGTTGCACCCATCCTCTTGTCCTTTGCTCTCACTCTTCCTCTGACCAAAACATTCTTCCTTCAGGTCTTTGCATGCCTGGCTGCTTCCTGCTGAACATTCAGATCAAATACCACCTTCTCAGAGACATCTGCTTGGCCCACCCAACCCAACCTGAAGAGGTGCTTCAATAACACCTATCTTCTCATTTTAGTTTCATCATACATTGATCATTCTATGATAATTTCTTTTTTTTTTTTCTCAGCCATGCCACGTGGATGGTGGGACTTTTAGTTCCCCGACCAGGGATTGAACCTTGTGCTCTTGCAGTGGAAGCTCAATCTTAATCACTAGACTGCCAGGGAATTCCCATTCATTTCTTTTTTCCCAAAAATATGTTTGTTGTCTTTCTCTTTCCCAGGGAACGAACACAAGCTCATGAGATAAGAGGTCTTCATTAGTTAAGCTCAGCACTTCATAACCAGGGCCAATTTTTATCCCCAGGGGATATCTGGCATCGGCTGAAGACGTCTTGGGCTGTCGCAACTGGGTGGGCGCTGCCAGCGCCTCGCGAGCCAGTGTCGGGAATGCTGCTGAGCGTTGGACAATGCGCAGGAGAGAACAAATAACTATGCGGCCCCCAAAGACACAGAGAAA
>SJYQ01015657.1:160064-178303 GCA_006410935.1 Redunca redunca | reverse complement strand
GTCAACATATATACGACTATTGTTTTTCAATAATTGCAAAAATTTCAAAAATTCATTCAGTTACTCTCTGTCTTTTATTTGTACAATGCAGTCTATTAACATTTAATTAGTGATAAGTGTGCACTTATTTTCATCTTGTTGTTTTCTAATTGTTTTTTGTAGTTCTTCCCTGTTCCTTTCTTCTTCTCTTATTTTATTCCCTTGTAATCCAGTGACCTTATTTAGTGTTATATTTGTGTTCCCATCTCTTTTTGCATGTATCTGTTACAGGTTTTTGTTTTTGGTTACCACCATTTCATAAATAAAAGCTTATATATATAGCAACCTATATTAAGTTAACGGTTACTTTAATTTAAGAGTATTCTAAAAGCACTACATTTTTACCACGCCCAAACATTTTATGATTTTGACATGATTTGTTGCTGTTCAATTGCTAAGTTGTGTCCAGCTCTTTGCAACACCATGGACTGCAGCATGCCAGGCTTTCCTGTCCTTCACTATCTCTTGCAGTTTGCTCGAACTCATGTCCATTGAATCGATGATGCCATCCAACCACTTCCTCCTGTCACCCCCTTTTCCTCCTGTCCTCAATCTTTCCCAGCATTGGGGTCTTTTCCAATGATTCAGCCCTTGGCATCAGATGGCCAGAATATTGGAGCTTCAACTTCAGCATCAGTCCTTCCGATGAATATTCAGGGTTGACTTCCTTTAGGATTGACTGGTTTGATCTCCTTGCAGTCCAAGGGACTCTCAAGAGTCTTCTCTAGCATCACAGTTTGAAGGCATCAATGCTTTGGTGCTCATACTTCATATCTTTTTGTGTGTATGTCATTTAGCTAATTATTTTAGACACAGATGATTGTACTACTTTTGTCTTTTAACCTTCATATTAGCTTTATAGATGATTCATCACTACATTTGCATTGTTTGCCTTTACCAGTGAGGTTTTTTCTTCATTTTTTTTCTTTCTAGTTATGACCTTTTCTGTTTAAAGAAGTCCCTTTAACATTCATTTTAAGAGCAGTTTAGTGGTGATATACTCCATATGAAACTGTTCCTAGTAGTGTGTTCTTGGTTGTAAGGGTTTTTTTGTTTGATTTTTGTTTTCTTTTGTTTCCCCAGTACCTTGAATATGTGGTGTCAATTCCTTCTGGTCTATAGAGTTTCTGCTGAAAAACCAGCTGATAATCTTATGGGCATGGGAGATATCTACATATGTAACTAGTTCTTTTTCTCTTGAATTTTAGATTCTCTCTTTACTTCTAATTTTTAATACTTTAATTATATTGTGTTTTGGTGTGGATCTCTTTGGATTCATTTTGGGGGAGACTATGTTTCCTGGACTTGAATGTCTGTTTACTTTGCCAGGTTAGGGATGTTTTCAGCCATTATTTCTACAAATAGTTTTATTATTATTCTTATTCTTCTTATTATTATTATTCATTTATCTTTCTCCCTGACTGAAGTGATTTAGCATGCATGTACACACTCTCTCTCAAGTGATTTAGCATGCATGTACACACTCTCTCTCCCTGCCTTTAGGATTCCTATAATGTGAATATTAGTATGACTGACATCATCCCAGTTCAGTTCAGTTCAGTTCAATCGCTCAGTCGTGTCTGACTCTTTGCGACCCCATGAATTGCAGCATGTCAGGCCTCCCTGTCCATCACCAACTCCTGGAGTTCACTCAGATTCACGTCCATCGAGTCAGTGATGCCATCCAGCCATCTCATCCTCTGTCATCCCCTTCTCCTCCTGCCCCCAATCCTTCCCAGCATCAGAGTCTTTTCCAATGAGTTAACTCTTCACATGAGGTGGCCAAAGTATTGTAGTTTCCGCTTTAACATCATTCCTTCCAAAGAAATCCCAGGGCTCATCTCCTTCACAATGGACTGGTTGGATCTCCTTGCAGTCCAAGGGACTCTCAAGAATCTTCTCCAACAACACAGTTCAAAAGCATCAATTCTTTGGCGCTCAGCCTTTTTCACAGTTCAACTCTCACATCCATACATGACCACAGGAAAAACCATAGCCTTGACTAGACGGACCTTAGTCGGCAAAGTAATGTCTCTGCTTTTGAATATGCTGTCTAGGTTGGTCATAACTTTCCTTCCAAGGAGTAAGCATCTTCTAATTTCATGGCTTCAGTCACCATCTGCAGTGATTTTGGAGCCCAAAAAAATAAAGTCTGACACTGTTTACACTGTTTCCCCATCTATATCCCATGAAGTGATGGGACCGGATGCCATGATCTTCGTTTTCTGAATGTTGAGCTTTAAGCCAATTTTTTCACTCTCCTCTTTCACTTTCATCAAGAGGCTTTTTAGTTCTTCACTTCCTGCCATAAGGGTGGTGTTATCTGCATATCTGAAGTAGAGGTCCCTTAATCTCTCCTCACTTTGTTCTTCCTTTTTTCTTTAGGATGTTCCAACTGGGTTATTTCTATTGCACTGTGTTAAAGATAGCTCATCATTCTCTTGCATCTGCAATGTACTGGTATTTCTGTCTAATGTATTTTTTATTCAAGTTTTTATAGTCTTCAGTTTTGACTGAATCTATTTTATATTTTTAATCTCTTTGTTGACGTTCTTACTGAGTTCACTCCTTCTTCTGAGTCAATGAGCATTTTTATGATTATTACTTTGAACTCTTTATTTGGTAAATTTCTCATAACTGTTTCTTGTTGTTCTTTTTCTGATGTTCTATCTTGTTCTTTTGTTTGGAATGTATTTCTTTGTCTCTTTATTTTGCCTAACTCTCTGTTTATATGTATTATATATATCAACTATGTATCCCAGTCTTGAAAGAGTGGCTTTGGTAGAAATTGTCCTTTGCAGAGCAGTGATTCAGTCTCCTCTAGTCACCAGGGCTATCCCATCTTTGGGCTGAATTTGTCTTCCTGTTGTGGTTGAGCTGCCATTGCTACAGGCATGTTGCTGATTGGGGTTGGTATCCAGGCCAGCTGGCTTCAAAGACCAGCTGCAAGTACTGTATGCATGCTCGTTTGTCAGGCCAGCCCATTGGAGCTTCAGCCACATTGGAGGGGCATTATTGTTGGTTGTAGTGACCCACTGGGTAGAGTGGGACTGAAGTAGCTTTGGAGAACCCAGGGAGGGTGGGCAGGTTGTACAAGTGGATCCTCATCGAAACACCAGGGAGGAGTGTATGGTGTTAGCTAGGTTGGTGGAGACTGACGGAAATGGTACTCACCAGTGCTGGGCAGGCTAGGCAGATTTTTTTTTTTTTAATTTCCCACTAGTGCTTCCACTTTTGGAGGTTTCATCAGATCTCTGTCCTTCCAGCACATAGTCCTCAATTAGTTGATAAATCTCATATGACCCAAAATGCTTTATCTGCTAATTTTATGCAAGAATTTGGGTCAAGTGGGTTTATGTGCAAGCCCTTCAAGTGTGGAGTCTTGGTTTCCCACAGTTCTCTAGCTCTCCTGGACATAAGCCTTGCTGGTTTTCAAAGTCAGATGTGGCTCATCTTGGTACAGGTGTCCTGGGATAGGGAGACCACTAGGGGCTCAGAGTCCTCCTCAGGCTTAGAGGGGGTCTCCTCAGTTGTGATGTCCCTCTTGCTTGTGCGTTGTCACACTGGGGATGGAGTATTCCAACTAGATTGCATCTCTACCCCCTGCTACATATTGATGTGATCTTTTCTTATATCCCGAGTTGTAGAAAATCTGTTCTCCTAGTCTTTAGGTTGTTTGCAGAGATCATTGCTCTATGTGCATTTGCCATTTTGATGTGCAGTGGCCATGGGAGAAGGTAAGCTCAGGATCTTCCTACTCTATCATCTTGATCTGGACTCTAGCCAATATTTGATTATAAACATAACATTTAGTAGGGACTTCCCTAGAGGTACAGTGTTTAAGACTCTGTGCTTCCAGTGCAGGGTGTGAGGATTGATCCCTGATCTGGGAACTAAGATCCCACCTGCCATGCAGTACAGCCAAAAATATAAAAATATTTAGTAGAGAATGTGTCCTCCCTTATACTTCTTTTTCAGAAGTCTTTTTTCTGTCTTTGGTCTTTTACATTTCTACACAAATTTTAAACTAAATTCATCATGTTCTAAAAAAAAGTTGAGATTTTGGTGGAATTGCTTTCTTTCTTATTTTATCTTCTTGTGGGACTGTGTTTTTCTTTCAGTTGACTGTGAGGTATTATATGAAAAAAACTAGAACTAATTTGAGTTCAAGGTATTATTATCTTCCATTTGTCATGATTTAGGACTGATCTTTAAAGATAGCCAGGTATGTAAGAAATCCATTCTTACTTTAATTCTATTATTTAAAAATAATATAATTTGAAGTTAAGTTCTATTTTCTTTTCAGCCTGGTATATTTCTGGTTCACCTCTTCTTTGTGGCCAAACTCACACTACAGATATTGTTCAAATCTTACCAGCTGCTATTTTGTGTAAATAAGATTTTATTGAAACAGACTGATGACTATCTATTTATGTATAGTCGGTGATGGCTTTCCTGCTAGAAAAACAGAACTAAGTAGTTGGTACAGATAGCATGTATCACAAAACGTAAAATACTTCCTACCTTGCCCTTCACAAAAAATGCTTACTGACCTCTCTTTTAAGACACAGCACTTTTATGATCTCAACACAAAATAAAAGGTGTTAGTAAAGATTTCCCTCTTTGGAAAACCTGGATTCCAGTGTGTCCTTCAGCCCCAGGCGCCTGCCACAATCACACTCAGTATGTCAGCCTCTCATCTGCCTCTTCAGGATATGGCAGATGTCCCTTGCAGAAAAGATGTTCCAAATGCTAAGTCAAACAAGGCTATTTTTGTTTCTTTCTCTTACTTCATTGCTTTATAGTTTTCATCACACTGCCACATTCCTATGTCTTCAAGTATATTTTAGAAACATATTTTCCAATATTTCTCAGTAAAAAGTTTGGTGCACATTAAATAATACACCATTAGCATGAGTAGAATGTTCTGTATTAAACACACATATATGTGTGTGTGTGTGTGTTGTGTGTGTGTGTGTATGTCTGCTCGACTGGAATATCAGCTCCATGAAGTTCAGAGTTGTATCTAGCAATGTATCTCTAGATTATTCTGCAGACTTTGCACTGAGTTAAATAAATGGAATCATAATAAACATGTAGAACTCAGGTACATTTGTGAGGCAGGATTCTTGTTATACAGAGAATAACTTTCCTATATTAAATTTTATTCAGTTAGTGGAAGCAAGAACAGACAAGAACATGATAAATGATACTCCTGTTATAAAATACTAATAACCCCAAACTGCAACAAAATGGTGCTTTGTCTTATAATAATGTAAAAATGAAATTTATTAGTTAAATAGTTGAGTTTATTGAGGTGCTTGTGGTTGTTAAAACCTACAAAGAACTTGCTTTAACTTTGGAAAAGTGACTTCTTCTCCTTCTGGGAATAGACCTTTCATATAAATAATAAGTAGGCTTAATACTTCCCCTCAGAGAGAAGACCCAAATGCCTGCAGAACAGGGCTTTAGTTCCAAATAATTTTCATTTTTCAGAAGGCATATAATTGTAATTCAGAAGGTTTTGATTCCTCACTGGGATGCAGAGGGAGTCTTAAAAATACAGGGATTTTTTTAAGATTTTAATTTATACAAAGAGATTGTTCATGTTTTAGGGCCAAGTGACCAATTTTTACGATGTAGAAGAAATAACATCATGTGTGCCATCACATTTTCAGGAAAGTTCTGAACAGTTTGGACTTGATTATGATGAAATGCTAACATGAGTCATTCAGTTATGCTTATTAAAGAAAGTAGCAGGGGCGGTCCTAAGATAGCAGAGGAATAGGATGGGGAGACCACTTTCTCCCCCACAAATTCACCAAAAGAACATTTAAACGCTGAGTAAATTCCATAAAACAACTTCTGAATGCTGGCAGAGGACATCAGGCCTCAGAAAATCAGCCCATTGTCTTCTAAAGGAGATAGGAAAAAAATATATAAAAGACAAAAAAAAAGAGACAAAAGAGGTAGGGATGGAGCTCCATCCCAGGAAGGGAGTCTTAAAAAGAGAGAAGTTTCCAAACACCAGGAAACACTCTCGCTGCCAAATCTGTGGCGAGGCTTGGAACCAAAGAGGGCATCATAACTGGGAAGAGAAATAAATAAATAATTAAAACCCACAGATTACGTGCCCAATGGTAACTTCCCCAGCGGAGAAGCAGCACAGATGCCTGCACCCTCCACTAGCAAGCAGGGGCTGGGCAGGGAGGCACGGACTGCATTGTTTAGAGTAAGGACCAGGCCTGAATGCCCTAAGGGCAATCTGAGTGAACTAACTTGGGCTAGCAAACCAGACTGTGGGATAGCTACGAAAAGCCCTAACCCTAAGACACCATCAGGCCTGCTCACAAAACAAAGGACTGAACAGCACTAGCCCTCTGCAGACCATCCCCCTCTGGTGACAGGCAGCCAGAGCCAGAAGGGAACAATCACAGCCCGAGAGAGACATTATCTACCAAACTGCAAGCAGGCTTCTTTGCTAACTAAGACTTCTTGGGGTTCTGGACAATCAACATCCACCTGAGAAGGTGAGCCAGTTGTACACCCAGAAAACCGTGTGGCAGGGATGGGGGAGGTGATAAGTTGCAGCAACCACGCTTGCCAAACACCTCATCACCTGAGCTGCTCAGACCTGGGAAGGGCACAAAACGCAGGCCCAACCAAGTCTGCACCTCTGAGGACTTCCTGAGTGCCTGAACCTGAGAGGCTTACACCTGGGAGGTGCATGCAGCCCAGGGCCGGCCTCAGATGGTTCCCAGCGATGTAACATAGAGCCTGAGCAGAGTGGGCAGGAAGGGCACATGTGCTGTGAGTGGGGGCAGGCCCAACGTGGCTGAGACACTGCAAGCATATGCCAGTGTTATTTGTTTGAAGTGTCCCTCCCTCCCCACAGCGTGACAGAACAAGTGAGTCTAAAAGAGTGTCCACCACTCTCCCCCTTGTGTCAGGGCAGAAATCAAACACTGAGGAGACCAGCAAACAGAAGCTAAAACAGAGGGAACTGCCTTGGAAGTGACAGGTGCAATAGATTAAAACCCTGTAGTTAGTACCGACTACATAGGAAGGGGCCTATAAAACTTGAGAAATATAAGCCGGGCCAAGGAACTATCCAAAAATGAACTGACCTCACCCTTCCCTCAACAACACCAGAGAAAGCCCTAGATATATTTTTACTATTCTTTATGATCATTCATTTTTTATTTTTTTTAAATTTTAAGCCCTCTATTACTCCTTTAATTTTCATTNTTCTTTTCTTTAATATTGTATTTTTGAAAATCCAGCCTCTAATCTAGATTTTCAATCTTTGCTTGTTGGTATTTGTTACCAATTTGTACTTTTAAGAACCCAATCTTCAGTACCCATTTTTATTTGGGAGTGAGATTACTGGCTTGACTGCTCTCTCCCCCTTCGGACTCTCCTTTTTCTCCACCAGGTCGCCTCTGTCTCCTCCCTCCCCCTTCTCTTCTCTTCCCAACTATGTGAATCTCTTTGTGTGTTCCAGACAGTGGAGAACACTTAGGGAACTGATTACTGGCTGGATCTGTCTCTCTTCTTTTGATTCTCTCCTTTATCTTTCTGGTCACCTCTGTCTCCTTCCTCCCTCTTCTCTTCTCTGTATAACTCCATGAACATCTGTGAGTGGTCCAGACCGTGGAGCACACATAAGGAAGTGATTACTGACTAGCTTGCTCTGTCCTCTTTTGATTCCACCTCATCTCATTTGGGTCACTTCTAACACCCTCCTCCCTCTTCTCTTCTCTGTGTAACTCTATGAACCTCTCTGGCTGTCCCCCACTGTGGAGAAACTTTTCATCTTTAACCTAGATGTTTTATCAATGGTGCTGTATAGATGGAGAAGTCTTGAGGCTACTGTAAAAATAAGACTGAAAACCAGAAGCAGGAGGCTTAAGTCCAAATCCTGAGAACACCAGAGAACTCCTGACTCCAAGGAACATAAACTGACAGGAGCTCATCAAACGCCTTCATACCTACACTGAAACCAAGCACAACCCAAGGGCCAACAAGTTCCAGAGCAAGACATACCACACAAATTCTCCAGCAACACAGGAACACAGCCCAGAGCTCCAATATACAGGCTGCCCAAAGTTACTCCAAACCCACTGACGTCTGGTAACTCATTACTGGACACTTCATGGCACTCGAGAGAGAAGAAATCCAGCTCCACCCACCAGAACACTGACACGAGCTTCCCTAACCAGGAAACCTTGACAAGCCTCCTGTACAACCCCACCCACAGAGAGGAAACTCCACAATAAACAGAACTCCACAAACTGCCAGAATACAAAAAGGCCACCCCAAACTCAGCAATATAAACAAGATGAAGACACAGAGGACTACCTAGCAGGTAAAGGAACAGGATAAATGCCCACCAAATGAAACAAAAGAGGAAGAGATAGGGAATCTACCTGATAAAGAATTACAATTAATGATAGTGAAAATGATCCAAAATCTTGAAATCAAAATGGAATGACAGATAAATAGCCTGGAAATAAGGATTGAGAAGATGCAAGAAAGGTTTAACAAGGACCTAGAAGAAATAAAAAAGAGTCAAAATATAATGAATAATGCAATGAATGAGATCAAAAACATTCTGGAGGCAACAAATAGTAGAATA
Organism: Redunca redunca; assembly: GCA_006410935.1. NCBI lineage: Eukaryota > Metazoa > Chordata > Mammalia > Artiodactyla > Bovidae > Redunca > Redunca redunca. The sequence continues at coordinate 169,626 of SJYQ01015657.1, read as the reverse complement.
AGGAGGCAGAAGATAGGATGAGTGAAGTAGAAGATAGAATGGTAGAAATAAATGAATCAGAGAGGAAAAAAGAAAAATGAATTAAAAGAAATGAGGACAATCTCAGAGACCTCCAGGACAATATTAAATGCCCCAACCTTCGAATCATAGGAGTCCCAGAAGAAGAAGACAAAAAGAAAGACCATGAGAAAATACTTGAGGAGATAATAGTTGAAAACTTCCCTAAAATGGGGAAGGAAATAATCATCCAAGTCCAAAATATCCAGAGAGTCCCAAACAGGATAAACCCAAGGCAAAACACCCCAAGACACATATTAATCAAATTAACAAAGATCCAACACAAAGAACAAATATTAAAAGCAGCAAGGGAAAAATAACAAATAACACACAAGGGGATTCCCATAAGGATAAGAGCTGATCTTTCAATAGAAACTCTTCAGGCCAGGAGGGAATGGCAAGACATACTTAAAGTGATGAAAGAAAATAACCTACAGCCCAGATTACTGTTCCCATCAAGGATCTCATTCAAATATGAAGGAAAAATCAAAAACTTTACAGACAAGCAAAAGCTGAGAGAATTCAGCACCACCAAACCAGCTCTCCAACAAATGCTAAAGGATCTTCTCTAGACAGGAAACACAAAAAGGGTGTATAAACCTGAACCCAAAACAATAAAGTAAATGGCAATGGGATCATACTTATCAATAATGACCTTAAATGTAATTGGGTTGAATGCCCTAACCAAAAGACAAAGACTGGCTGAATGGATACAAAAACAAGACCTCTATATATGTTGTCTACAAGAGACCCACCTCAATACAAGGGAAACATACAGACTGAAAGTGAATGGCTAGAAAAAGATATTCCATGCAAATAGAGACCAAAAGAGAGCAGGAGTGACAATACTCATATCAGATAAAATAGACTTTAAAATAAAGGCTGTGAAAAGAGACAAAGAAGGACACTACATAATGATCAAAGTATCAATCAAAGAAGAAGATATAACAATTATAAATATATATGCACCCAAGATAGGAACACCACAATTAGACAAATGCTAACAAGTATGAAAGGGGAAATTGACAATAACACAATAATAGTGGGAGACTTTAATACCCCACTCACACCTATGGATAGATCAACTAAACAGAAAATTAACAAGGAAACACAAACTTTAAATAATACAATAGACTAGTTAGACCTAATTGATATCTATAGGACATTTCACCCCCCCAAAAATGAATTTCACCTTTTTCTCAAGCATACAACAGAACCGTCTCCAGGATAGATCACATCCTGGGCCATAAATCTAGCCTTGGTAAATTCAAAAAAATTGAAATCATTCCAAGCATCTTTTCTGACCACAATGCAGTAAGATTAGATCTCAATTACAGGAGAAAAACTATTAAAAATCCCAACATATGGAGGCTGAACAACACGCTGCTGAATAATAAGCAAATCACAGAAGAAATAAAAAAAGAAATCAAAATATGAATAGAAACGAATGAAAATGTAAACACAACAACCCAAAACCTATAGGACACTGTAAAAGCGCTGCTAAGGGGAAAATTCATAGCAATACAGGCATACCTCAAGAAATAAGAAAAAAGTAAAATAAATAACCTAACTCTACACCTAAAGCAACTAGAAAAGGAAGAAATGGAGACCCCCAGGATTAGTAGAAGGAAAGAAATCTTAAAAATTAGGGCAGAAATAAATGCAAAAGAAACAAAAGATACCATAGCAAAAATCAACAGTCAAAAGCTGGTTCTTTGGGAGGATAAATAAAATTGACAAACCATCAGCAGGACTCATCAAGAAACAAAGGGAGAAAAATCAAATCAATAAAATTACAAATGAAAACGGAGAGATCACAACAGACAACACAGAAATACAAAGGATCATAAAAGACTACTATCAGCAATTATATGCCAATAAAATGGACAACGTGGAAGAAATGGACAAATTCTTAGAAAAGTATAACTTTCCAAAACTGAACCAGGAAGAAATAGAAAATCTTAACAGACCCATCACAAGCATGGAAATTGAAACTATAATCAGAAATCTTCCAGCAAACAAAAGCCCAGGTCCAGACGGCTTCACAGCTGAATTCTACCAAAAGTTTAGAGAAGAGCTAACACGTTTCCTACTCAAATGCTTCCAGAAAATTGCAGAGGAAGGTAAACTTCCAAACTCGTTCTATGAGGCCACCATCACCCTAATACCAAAACCTGACAAAGATGCCACAAGAAAAGAAAACTACAGGCCAATGTCACTGATAAACATAGATGCAAAAATCCTTAACAAAATTCTAGCAATCAGAATCCAACAACACATTAAAAAGATCATACACCATGACCAAGTGGGCTTTATCCCAGGGATGCAAGGACTCTTCAATATCCGCAAATCAATCAATGTATTTCACCACATTAACAAATTGAAAAATAAAAGCCATATGATTATCTCAATAGATGCAGAGAAAGCCTTTGATAAAATTCAACATTCATTTATGATAAAACCTCCAGAAAGCAGGAATGGAAGGAAAGTACCTCAACATAATAAAAGCTATCTATGACAAACCCACAGCAAACATTATCCTCAATGGTGAAAAATTGAAAGCATTTCCCCTAAAGTCAGGAACAAGACAAGGGTGCCCACTTTCACCACTACTATTCAACATAGTTCTGGAAGTTTTGGCCACAGCAATCAGAGCAAAAAAAGAAATAAAAGGAATCCAGATTGGAAAAGAAGTAAAACTCTCACTGTTTGCACATGACATGATCCTCTACATACAAAACACTAAAGACTCTACCAGAAAATTACTAGAGCTAATCAATGAATATAGTAAAGTTGCAGGATATAAAATCAACACAAAGAAATCCCTTGCATTCCTATACAAATAATGAGAAAGTAGAAAAAGAAATTAAGGAAACAATTCCATTCACCATTGCAACAAAAAGAATAAAATACTTAGGAATATATCTCCCTAAAGAAACTAAAGACCTATATATAGAAAACTATAAAACATTGCTAAAAGAAATCAAAGAGGACACTAATAGATGGAGAAATATACCACGTTCGTGGATCAGAAGAATCAATATAGTGAAAATGAGTATACTACCCAAAGCAATCTATAGATTCAAAGCAATCCTTATCAAGCTACCAACGGTATTTTTCACAGAGCTAGAACAAATAATTTCACAATTTGTATGGAAATACAAAAACCTCAAATAGCCAAAGCAATCTTGAGAAAGAAGAATGGAACTGGAGGAATCAATCTGCCTGACTTCAGGCTCTACTACAAAGCCACAGTCATCAAGACAGTATGGTACTGGCACAAAGACAGAAATATAGATCAATGGAACAAAATAGAAAGCCCAGAAATAAATCCACACACCTATGGACACCTTATCTTTGATAAAGGAGGCAAGAATATACAATGGAGTAAAGACAGTCTCTTTAACAAGTCGTGCTGGGAAAACTGGTCAACCACTCGTAAAAGAATGAAACTAGAACACTTTATAACACCATACACAAAAACAAACTCAAAATGGATTAAAGATCTAAATGTAAGACCAGACACTATAAAACTCCTAGAGGAGAAAATAGGCAAAACACTCTCTGACATACATCACAGCAGGATCCTCCATGACCCACCTCCCAGAATATTGTAAATAAAGGCAAAAATAAACAAATGGGACCTAATTAAGCTTAAAAGCTTCTGCACAACAAAGGAAACTATAAGAAAGGTGAAAAGACAACCTTCAGAATGGGAGAAAATAATAGCAAACGAAGCAACTGACAAACAACTAATCTCAAAAATATACAAGCAACTTATGCAGCTCAATTCCAGGAAAATAAACGACCCAATCAAAAACTGGGCCAAAGAACTAAACAGACATTTCTCCAAAGAAGACATACGGATGGCTAACAAACACATGAAAAGATGCTCAACATCACTCATTATCAGAGAAATGCAAATCAAAACCACAATGAGGTACACTCTTACACTGTTGGTGGGAATGCAAACTAGTTCAGCCACTAAAAAACTGGAAATAGAACAGCCTTATGACCCAGCAATCCCAGTGCTGGGCATACACACCAAGGAAACCAGAATAGAAAGAGACACATGTACCCCAATGTTCATCACAGCACTGTTTATCATAGCCAGGACATGGAAGCAACCTAGATGTCCATCAGCAGATGAATGAATAGGAAAGCTGGGTACATATACACAATGGAGTATTTAGTTCAGTTCACTTCACTTCAGTCGCTCAGTCATATCCGACTCTTTGCAACTCCATGAATCTCAGCATGCCAGGTCTCCCTGTCCATCACCAACTCCCGGAGTTCACTCAGACTCACATCCATCGAGTCAGTGATGCCATCCAGCCATCTCATCCTCTGTCGTCCCCTTCTCCTCCTGCCCCCAATCCCTCCCAGCATCCAAGTCTCTTCCAATGAGTCAACTCTATGCATCAGGTGGCCAAAGTACTGGAGTTTCAGCTTCCGCATCATTCCCTCCAAAGAAATCCCAGGGCTGATCTCCTTCAGAATGGACTGGTTGGATCTCCTTGCAGTCCAAGGGACTCTCAAGAGTCTTCTCCAACACCATAGTTCAAAAGCATCAATTCTTTGGTGCTCAGCTTTCTATACAGTCCAACTCTCACATCCATATATGATCACTGGAAAAAACCATAGCCTTGACTAGACAGACCTTGAGTGAGTGAAGTCGCTCAGTCGTGTCCGACTTTTTGAGACCCGTGGCCTGTAGCCCACCAAGCTCCTCTGTCCATGGGATTCTCCAGGCAAGAATACTGGAGTGGGTTGCCATTTCCTTCTCCAGGGGATCTTCCTGACCCAGGGATCGAACCCAGGTAGCCCACATTGCAGGCAGACGCTTTAACTTCTGCACCACCAGGGAAGCCCTGGTAAGACGGACCTTACTCAGCCATTAAAAAGAATACATTTAAATCAGTTCTAATGAGGTGGATGAAACTGGAGCCTGTTATACAGAGTGAAGTAAGCCAGAAAGAAAAACCCCAATACAGTATGCTGCTAAGTCACTTCAGTCGTGTCCGACTCTGTGTGACCCCGTAGACGGCAGCCCACCAGGCTCCCCAATCCCTGGGATTCTCCAGGCAAGAACACTGGAGTGGGTTGCCATTTCCTTCTCCAATGCATGAAAGTGAAAAGTGAAAGTGAAGTGGCTCAGTTGTGTCCAAGCCTTAGCGACCCCATGGACGGCAGCCTACCAGGCTCCTTCATCCATGGGACTTTCCAGGCAAGAGTACTGGAGTAGGGTGCCATTGCCTTCTCCACCAATACAGTATACTAGCACATATATATGGAATTTAGAAAGATGATAACGATAACGCTGAATGCGAGATACCAAAAGAGACACAGATGTATAGAACAGTCTTTTGGACTCTGTGGGAGAAGGAGAGCGTGGGATGATTTGAGAGAATGGCATTAAAACATGTATAGTATCATGTAAGAAATGAATCGCCAGTCTAGGTTCGATGCAGGATACAGGATGCTTGGGGCTGGTGCACTGGGATGACCCAGAGGAATGGTACGGGAAGGGAGATGGGAGGGGGGGTTCAGGATGGAGAACACATGTACACCCGTGGTGGATTCATGTTGATGTATGGCAAAACCAATACAATATTGTAAAGTAATTAGCCTCCAGTTAAAATAAATTAATTTAAATTAAAAAGTAATAATAAAGAAAGTAGCATGGATAACTCATATAGTTATCCACTACAAAATTATATCAGTTCAAAATGATATGATCGGTACAACCAACTGTGTTGGGAAATAAAGCCTTACAAAAATAGTCTACTTTTGTCATCGTACTTTGGCTTTTAAAGAGACTTTCTAGGTATCTTGAAGAGTCTCTTAAAGAGACTTTCTCTCTGTTCTGCTATGTTAGAGGGACAGTTTTTCAGACCTCTTCTTTCCCCTTCTCTTCTTACCTTACAGGGTGTCCGCATATAATAGAGAAGGATCTAGCTTATATGATCTCATGGCAGCTGAAAAAAAAAAAATCCTAAGATCACTGTAAAGTTCACTAGATATTCCTGGGACTGCTATGGAGCTAGGCTGATATCCCTTGACCTTTTGAACAAGGAGGAGTAATCTCTTTGGCTACCTGGTTTAGTTATACTGGTTCTAATACTGTAAATGAGATTTAGCCCCTGATCCAACACGCTTGCCCTCTAAAAGTTTTCAGATGTGCTGCCACTTAATATACTACTTCAGTGTCACCCTGTTGGGTACTCTGCAACTTTAGGTACTCTGCACCCCATGCAAGGCCTTGAAGAATCAGGGCTTCTTCCTGAAGTCATTTACCTACTTTCCCTCTGGTAACAGTTTCACATCATATCTCTTAAGTGTCATCAATGGTTTATTTATACCTTTATCTCCTGTGTACAAGTTGTTGTTATATGCATATATACATATACCAAAACATCTAAAAACATGTATTTTAAAAGTTAATAGTGTTTACTTTACTTTACTTTTCTATTTTGCAGTTTTTAAAAATTCTATTTAATAATTTAGGTTCAATGAAAAGAGAAATAAATGAAAATCAAATAAAAGAGTAAAATGCTTTATTAGAAAATGAAGGGCACGGCCTGTTTGATAAATGGATAAAAATGGTAACTTCATTAGAAAATAAATTAATGATAATTAATTTTTTAAATTTGACTGTTTTCAACTAACAAATAAGAAAACATTATGGCAACTATTTTTCTGCTACAGAGATAAGTTTTGAGGTTTGGGTCAAGACAGATGTAATGACAAGCAAGGCAGGAAGAATCATTTTGATTTCCTCAGTACTCATTAGGAAACTATCCAATAAAAAAAATTTATTCCATTACAGAATAGATTAAACTTATCTTTAAGGTGGTCATTAACAACTTCATCAGTATCATAATGTCAGCATCACATTAGTGATGCTCTCAAAATAAAAGTCTCCAAGTCTTTAAAAGTGAAAGAGAAATTAATCTTTTAGGACTAAAACAAATAAGCATCTTGAGGAAGAAATTGATGTGAAGGCACAAAATAGGTTTGTGTTTTAATTAACACTTTGGTTAAAATTCAACCTGTCTCATAACCCTTATGGTATTTATTTAAACTAATTTTCACAGTCTTTTTTTTTTTTTTCCCTTTTAGGATCATGATTGCTGATGTTAATAGGAAGTTTCTTCTTAGTGTAATATTCTGGTTATTAATTTAAGATTTAAAGACAACTAAGCCAAAGGCCTGTCTAGTCAAGGCTATGGTTTTTCCAGTGGTCATGTATGGATGTGGGAGTTGGACTGTGAAGAAAGCTGAGCACCGAAGAATTGATGCTTTTGAACTGTGGTGTTGGAGAAGACTTGAGAGTCCCTTGGACTGCAATGAGATCCAAACAGTCCATTCTAAAGGAGATCAGTTCTGGGTGTTCTTTAGAAGGACTGATGCTAAAGCTGAAACTCCAATACTTTGGCCACCTGATGCAAAGAGTTGACTCATTGGAGAAGACTCTGATGCTGGGAGGGATTGGAGACATGAGGAGAAGGGGACGACAGAGAATGATATGGCTGGAAGGCATCACCAACTCAATGGACATGAGTTTGAGTGAACTCCGGGAGTTGGTGATGGACAGGGAAGCCTGGCGTGTTGCAGTTAATGGGGTCGCAAAGAGTTGGACACGACTGTGCAACAGAACTGAACTGAACTGAACTGAAGCTGTGTATTTAGTTTGTGAGCACCCCATGTGGCTATTGAGATTAGTAAACCTTTTAGATCTCTTCAGTTCAATTCAGTTCAGTCATTCAGTCGTGTCCGACTCTGCGACCCCATGAATCGCAGCACGCCAGGCCTCCCTGTTCATCACCAACTCCCAGAGTTCCCTCAGACTCACGTCCATCGAGTCCATGTTGCCATCCAGCCATCTCATCCTCGGTCGCCCCCTTCTCCTCCTGCCCCCAATCCCTCCCAGCATCAGAGTCTTTTCCAATGAGTCAACTCTTCTCATGAGGTTAGATCTCTTAGAACACTATATTACTTAAGGCATATTGCATGATGAGTATACTTGTTAAGTTAGAAACACTGTAAATAGAGTTCAAAATTTCAGATATACATATTTTATTAGATTGGTCAGAAATCTTTATGAATTTATTGCTATCAATGCAGTCAAGATTTATGTAGTGATTTATGGTTTGGAATTTTATAACACAGTATCTCATTTGACCCTTACAATAATTCATAGTTGTAGAGTTGTTACTCCAATTTCGTAAATGTGGAAACCAAGGCAAAAAGAGGTAAATGCTTCCTATAAGACTACATCAGTTCAGTTGAGTTCAGTCGCTCAGTTGCGTCCGACTCTTTGCGACCCCATGAATTGAAGCACGCCAGGCCTCCCTGTCTATCACCAACTCCTGGAGTTCACTCAAACTCACGTCCGTCGAGTCAGTGATGCCATCCAGCCATCTCATCCTCTGTCGTCCCCTTCTCCTCCTACCCCCAATGCCTCCCAGCATCAGAGTCTTTTCCATGAGTCAACTCTTTGCATGAGGTGGCCAAAGTACTGGAGTTTTAGCTTTAGCATCATTCCTTCCAAAGAAATCCCAGGGCTGATCTCTTTCAGAATGGACTGGTTGGATGTCCTTGCAGTCCAAGGGACTCTCAAAGTCTTCTCCAACACCACAGTTCAAAAGCATCAATTCTTCGGCGCACAGCCTTCTTCACAGTCCAATTTTCACATCCATACATGACCACAGGAGAAACCATAGCCTTGACTAGACGGAACTTAGTCTGCAAAGTAATGTCTCTGCTTTTGAATATTCTATCTAGGTTGGTCATAACTTTTCTAGCCTGAGATACCAAACATTTAAAACTTACATTCAGGTCTTTCAATTTCATCTTATTTTGTCATTTCCCTTAGTAAAAGAGCACAGAGAAGGTTCCACATTGCCTCTTATGTTCTGGGTCTTGGCTCCAAATTGCAAATGCTTATCAAAATTAGATATAAGAAGTGAATGAATGAAGTAAGGGGGTGGAAAATTGATTAACTGGAAAGCACATGCATAACCAAAGGGGAAATTGTTTTTCAACTACTGGTTTTTCTCTTGTGAATTGTGAACCTAATGTTTCCAACTTTCCAGTATTCAAGAAGAGCTTGAAATTGTTTTTACATATGAACTTTTATAATTGTAAATGACTGAAATGAATTTTTATGTTATTTTATTCTACATACACCAGAAGCAAAACTAAACTACACTACACTAACTGAAAAGCATTTCTGCAAGCTAAAAGCCCTGTTGACTGCCTCTTTATGAAGTCTTTTCTAGAGTAAATGGTAATTAATTAAATTGCTACAACTCCAGAATCCTCAAAACAAAATAGGAAAGAAAATATTTTGTAAGTTTACATTTTTGAAATGTTTTCAGACTTCAGGAAATTTGCAAAAACATTGAAAAGAATGCTCTTTTCCAAGATTCCCATATTTTCAATATTTACTTGTATTTGTTTTACAGTGCTTTCTCTGCATATACAGACACATATACATACG
>SJYQ01015657.1:132918-143524 GCA_006410935.1 Redunca redunca | reverse complement strand
ACATGTATACTATCATGTAAGAAACGAATCGCCAGTCAATGTCCGATGCAGGATGCAGGATGCTTGGGACTGGTGCAAGGAGAGGACCCAGAGGGATGGTATGGGGTGGGAGATGGGAGGGGATTCGTGTTTGGGAATGCATGTACACTCGTGGTGAATTAATGTCAATGTTTGGCAAAACCAATACAGTAATGTAAAGTAAACCAAAGTAAAAATAAAAATTCAAAAAATAAAATAAATAAATAAATAAATAAATATAAGACCAGAAACTATAAAACTCCTAGAGGAAAACATAGCAAAACTCTCTCTGACATAAATCATAGCAGGATTCTCTATGACCCACCTCCCAGAGTAATGGAAATAAAAGCAAAACTAAACAAATGGTACCTAATTAAACAAAAGCTTGTGCACAACAAAGGAAGGTGATAAGACAGCCTTCATAATGTGGAAAATAATAGCAAATGAAAAAACTTACAAAGAGTCAATCTCTATACAAGCAACTCCTACAGCTCAATTCCAGAAAAATAAGTGACCCAATCAAAAAATGGGCCAAAGAACTGAACAGACATTTCTCCAAAGAAGACATACAAATGGCTAACAAACACATGAAAAGATGCTCAACATCACTTATTATCAGAGAAACAAAAATCAAAACCACAATGAGGTACCATCTCACACTGGTCAGAACGGATGCTATCAAAAAGTCTATAAACAATAAATGTTGGAGAGGGTGTGGAGAAAAAGGAACCCTCTTACACTGTTGGTGGGAATGCAAACTAGTATAGCCACTATAGAGAATAATGTGGAGATTCCTTAAAAAACTGGAAATAAAACTGCCATATGATCCAGAAATCCCACTGCTGGGCATACACACTGAGGAAAGCAGAATTGAAAGAGACAAGTGTACCCCAATGTTCATTGCAGCACTGTTTACAATAAGATATCTACTTAATAAATTATCTTTAAATATGTCATATATTCAGGGGCTTCTGAAGTGACTCATTAGTAAAGAATCAGCCTGCCAATGAAGGAGACATGGGTTCCATCCTTGGGTTGGGAAGAATCCCTGGAGAAGAAAATGACAACCAACTCCAGTATTCTTACCTTGGAAATCCCATGGACAGAAGAGCCTGGAGGGCTATAGTCCACGGGATCACAAAAGAGTTGGACATGATTGAGTGACTAAACAATAACAACATGTCATATATTGAGGGAAAACTGAAGTCCATATCTTCTTTTATTTTTATTAAAAAGAAAAAAACTTCTTCTCATATACTGTTTTCCTGTTTAAATGTTAATATTGCTACTTCTTTGAATCCATGAAACACAAAGCATGTATTGGTGTGTTACTTTCTAAATTTTGTAACTATCATTTCTTGCAATAAGTTTTACTGTTGTGAAGAATTTCTGTGATAATTCTCTTCAAAAAGCATAATTTTGTACAAAGATACAAATTTTGAAATTATCACCCATTGGATTTCAAAAGGAATCCCTGGCAATTCCATCTAGAGATTAGTTTTAGCTTCACTGTGGTCACAGTTGTAAGAAATTTACCTATCTAGAAAATTTTATCTTGTACTGATAGAGCTCATGTATTCCTGTTTTAGAATTCCTTTCAAGTCATTGCTTTCACAAAGCTCTTACTTTCTGTGATCCTCAGTTTGTGTGTATAGGGTAGATATGACTTTTAAATGAATGAAAATACCCAAGAATATAATTTCTGGTACTATATGTTAGGTACCTCTATTAGCATTAATAAAAATATCAAATATATATGGATCAACTAACTCCCTCTTTAGTCTCTGTAATTTTTAATTTAATGTCGAGGGGTTGTGAAGTACCTACTGAAGAAAGATAAAATTTCTAAAAATGAAAATTGCATAGCAATGGGGATCAGTGTTGTTAGCTGTGATGCATGCTGGACTTTTGACCCAGGGGTTGTTTCTAATTAATTGTATTAACTCAAGAATCTAGTATGCAACTGGATAGAGTATGAATTTCCTAGGACTGTTGTAACAAAATGTTACCAAACTCTGTGGCATAGAACAATAAGAATTTATTGTCTCAGGATTTTGAGACCAGAGATCTGAAATTGAGGTTTTGGCAGGACCATCCTCCCTCTGAAGGCTCTAGGAAAGGATCTGTTCCAGGCTTCTGTTTCCATTTCTGTTAGTTCTTTGGCTTGTGGGTGCATTACTGCATCCTTAGCTTTCCCCTTCTGTGTATGTCTATCTTGAATCCAAATTTCCCTTTTTTACAAGGATACAAGTTGTATCAGATTAGGGGCCGACCCGACTAATGTTAAATAACAACTTATATGATGAGCTATATCCAAATATGATCATATTCTAAGGTACTAGGGGGTTAGGACTTCAACATAAAATTTTTTCAGAATACATTTGTCTTCTGTGTGTATGCTAAGTCACTTCAGTCCAACTCTTTGCAACCCTATGGACTGTAGCCCACTAAGCTCCTCTGTCCATGGGATTCTCCAGGAGAGAATATTGGAGTGAGTTGCCATTTCCTCCTCTAGGGAATCTTCCCAACCCAGGGATCAAATGCATGTCTCTTTTGTCTCCTACTTTGGCAGGTGGGTTCTTTGCCACAATAAATTAAATGTTATATTACATTAAATTGATGTTGGATATAATCTCAATAAGTGACATTTAAAGTATTTATAAAAATTGTTTTAAGGAGTTTGATTTTGTCAACTTAATAAAATTTCATAGGACATTAGCCTGCATCTTTCTTAATTTTATTTTAAGATATATATATATATTTCACCTGCCCCATTGGCTTACCTCCCCTTGTGGGTTTTTTTCCTCCAAGAAACACCATGAAATAAGAATGGAAGGCCCAGAAATTAAATTCCAGTCTGAGGACAGACTAATTATCACACTGATATTTCTGCAGAAGTTGGGTGTGAAGCTGGGTATTTAGGTTTCTCCTATTTAATCAGTGTGTGGGTGTCTCAGAGCTCTATTGTATTCACATCTGCTCAAAATCCAATAGTGGAACACTCCAAAAAAGCTATCATGTATATTGTTGCTTCTAATCAGTTTTATTAATTGTTTCCTATTTTTCAATAGAATAATTGCCATTACTTTTTATGCAGTCCCCCGTTTTTCCTTTTTATCTCTCACTCTCTTTTTGCTTTTTGTGTTTTGGGCCATTTTGGGCTAGTAATAGAATACAAATCAACTTTACCATTACTTGGCTATTTTTATGCTCAGTGTAATTTTTTTCCAGAAATGAGCTTTAATATTTAGATGTCTGGAGGTGCTACTGGCTTTTTTTAGTGATTATGAGCAAGTAGAAAATAGGAAATCCTTATGTTAGCAGTTCTTAGATGCTATGTATTCTAAGCCCTTTAGATATATTAATGCACTTTATCTCTTCACAATAACTCTATGAATATGTAGGTACTATAATGTTTTAATTATTTATTTTACTTGTGGCTGTACTGAGCCTTCATTGCTGCACACAGACTTCCTCTAGTTGCGGCAAATGGGAGCTACTCTCTAGTTGCAGTGCATGGGCTTCTCATTGAAGTGACTTCTCTTGTTGTGAAGCACGGTCTATAGAGCATGCTTCAGTAGTTGTGGCACACAGACTGAGTCACTGTGTGGCCTGTAGGATCTTCCCAGACCAGGGATCAATCATATCCCCTGCATTGGCAGGTGGATTCTTAACCACTGGATCACCAAAGAAGCCCTGTAGGCGCTGTAATTATAACCCTGATTATATAGGTGAGGAAACTGAAAAGTGAAGTCACTCAGTTGTGTCTTACTCTTTGCGACCCCATAGACTGTAGCCTACCAGGCTCCTCTGTCCATGGGATTTTCCAGGCAATAGTGCTGGAGTGGATTGCCATTTCCTTCTCCAGAGGAGACTGAATCACAGTATTTTGCTTATTATGTTATAATTACATTTTACATAAAAATGGTAATAAATTTTATGAGTTTTATGAAGCTGGAATTTGTTCAATACTATTTTTAGGATTAAATTTCACTCTGCTTTTCTCCAAGATGGGTGGTCAACAAAATTTTTCTCTAAAGAGTCAGATAATAAATATTTTAAACTTAACCTGACCATGCTATTTTTATTACAACTAATGAATTTTGTCATTGAAAATATGTAAATAAGTGACATGACTATGTTTCAATACCTCTTTATTTATAAAAAGAGAAAGTGAGCCAGATTTTGTCCATAGGCCATAATCCACCAATTTCTTTTTCAGATCATTTTTAAATCCATTGTGTATTCACTTACGCTTACAGTGAAAAAATTTACTTGAGTGGCTACTTCATATGCTGCATAGTTTAATTTTCTTCAGAGAACATTTCAGGAACCTTTGTAAGGTAATGCTTTGCCTTAAAAATAAAAGATTTTCCTCAATGTTTAAATTTGTGGTAACTACATACCTAAATCCAGAAAGTAAATGTACTTTTCTAACACACTTTTTATTTTGGCCTCAATTCATCATGGTCATGGAGTGGCTTTGTTTGATGCTGATGATTAATGAAAGTACTTATGTTCAAGTGTAGGCAACTAACACCTTCCCTGTGTGTTCTGGGTCAGCCTCTAGACAGTCAAAGGCTGCTTTTCTGTATCTCAATATGATGTTACATTAATCAACTTATCATGCTACTGTAAACTTTTAGTTGACATCAAAGAGCCCTATATGTAGCTTTTTATTCTTAGAATTTAAAATTTCTTGAAGTAATCAAGTTTGAACTATAGTGACTAGTACAGTCTCCTGAGTGTAGTAGGTAGTTAGTAAATGTTTTTTAAATAATTTAATTTCACTCATATGGTATAGTTTTATCCATGAATATTGATGACTGAGTTCTAAATAAAATGTATCAGAAGTGAATGACATACAAATGTCCATTATNATATGTATAATAGATCTTTTAAACATTAGACAGATGAACTTCTGTTAGTTCATAGAAACACTGGAAATTTTTCTTTTTCCTTGCTCTCACCTATGGTAATACCATCTTCAAAACAAAATAAAATTATTTACAGTTAAGCTTAAACACCTCTCAAACATCAGTTTGCCTTAGGTAACGATGTAAACCGTTCATCCTAAATTAGAAAACAAAAAGCAAAAAAAAAAAAAANAAAAAAAAAAAAAAAGATTCCAATAAACACAAATTTTAATACTTCTGACTGGAGTACTACTGAATGATTTATTTTGGTACCTATTCTTTCCAAATCTTGGTTCCAGAAGCTAAGAGTTTTATAATAAGGCAAAAAAGTTCCCTGGATATTCGTTGGAAGGGCTGATGTTGAAGCTGAAACTCCAATATTTTGGCCACCTGATGCGAAGAGCTCACTCATTTGAAAAGACCATGATGTTGAGAAAGATTGAGGGCAGGAGAAGGGTAGGACAGAGGATTAGATGATTGGACGGCAACATGGACTCAATGGACATGAGTTTGGTTAGACTCCGGCAGCTGGTGATAGATAGGGAGGCCTAGCATGCTGCAGTTCATGGGGTTGCAAAGAGTCGGACATGACTGAGCAACTGAACTGAGCTGATTGGAAGACTCACAGTAATGGGGGTGGTGAGTTAGAAGTACAGAAAACAAAGCACATAGGATGTGATATGCTGGGAACATTATGCATTAATGATCAGGTTGTTGAAGTCATTTAAAGTCTTTGACTTAAATTTTTTGGTTAAGTGCATCATTCTTTTCCAGTGATTCTTAAAATGTCATATTTTTCATGGCAACATCATTCTCATAAATAAAATGAAAATAAAATTATTTTTGAAAGTGTCATTTTTTAACACCAAGAGCAGAGAGTTGTAAAATGTGTTTCCTTACATAAGCAGATCAAATGATGAAATCATTTAAGGAGAAAATTTTCTGAAAAAGAATTTCTTGAAAGCGCTATTTGTATCTTGTTAGGATGGAGTTTAGCTCTGACTTATAGGACCACAAAAACAGTCCTTATTAAACTGTCACTCAGATGCTACACAAGTGAATGGAATAAGCTAATTTAATTAGGTCTTTGGGATTTTGCAGTTTAACACTGACATTTGCCTACATGTGGTAAAATGCATATTATTGCTTTTTTAATGTTACTAAATTTAAAGTTGATGATTTAGTGATGGCAGAATATTACCCTCCTCTTGACTGTATTCATGGTTTATATCTGATGTCTCTCTGTTTAGGACCATGGCATTTTAAAATTGAACTTCATTAGGTTTTTCAGATGGCATGGACAGCTCAAAATTCTCCAAGCCAGCTTCAGCAATACGTGAACCGTGAACTTCCTGATGTTCAAGCTGGTTTTAGAAAAGGCAGAGGAACCAAAGATCAAATTGCCAACATCCGCTGGATCATCAAAAAAGCAAAAGAGTTCCAGAAAAACATCTATTTCTGCTTTATTGACTATGCCAAAGCCTTTGACTGTGTGGATCACAATAAACTGTGGAAAATTCTGAAAGAGATGGGAATACCAGACCACCTGACCTGCCCCTTGAGAAGCCTATATGCAGGTCAGGAAGCAACAGTTAGAACTGGACATGGAGCAACAGACTGGTTCCAAATAGGAAAAGGAGTACGTCAAGGCTGTATATTGTCACCCTGCTTATTTAACTTCTGTGCAGAGTACATTATGAGAAACCCTGGGCTGGAGGAAGCATGGGCTGGAATCAAGATTGCCGGGAGAAATACCAATAACAACAGATATGCAGATGACACCACCATTATGGCAGAAAGTGAAGAGGAACTAAAAAGCCTCTTGATGAAAGTGAAACAGGAGAGTGAAAAAGTTGGCTTAAAGCTCAACATTCAGAAAACGAAGATCATGGCATCCGGTCCCATCTCTTCCTGGCAAATAGATGGGTAAACAGTGGAAACAGTGTCAGACTTTATTTTGGGGGGCTCCAAAATCACTGCANTATGGTTTTTCCAGTGGTCATGTATGGATGTGAGAGTTGGACTGTGAAGAAAGCTGAGGGCCAAAGAATTGATGCTTTTGAATTGTGATGTTGGAGAAGACTCTTGAGAGTCCCTTGGACTGCAAGGAGATCCAATCCGTCCATTCTGAAGGAGATCAACCCTGGGATTTCTTTGGAAGGAATGATGCTAAAGCTGAAACTCCAATATTTTGGGCACCTCATGCAAAGAGTTGACTCATTGGAAAAGACTCTGATGCTGGGAGGGATTGGGGGCAGGAGGAGAAGGGGACGACAGAGGATGAGATGGCTGGATGGCATCACCGACTTGATGCACATGAGTTTGAGTGAACTCTGGGAGTTGGTGATGGACAGGGAGGCCTGGCGTGCTGCAATTCATGGGGTCGCAAAGAGTCGGACACAACTGAATGACTGAACTGAACTGAACTGAACTGAAAGAAGAAGGGACTGGAAAATACTTATAAATAATAATTTTTAAAAAAAGAAGGTATGTACTTGAGGGGGGCATAAAAAAGGAAAATTAATTGAGTATAAAGTCCTGTTTCCAAAAGCATGCCCCTCATTCAATCATAAATTCCTTCTTGGTGGACATTTTTTTGTCTATCATAGCACCCAACAGCATTTCTTGGCACAGAGATAACTATTAAAATTAATCATTTAGTGTAATCTTTCAAGAACTCGGTACCTGTTGTTCAATTGTTCAGGATTGACTAGTTTGATATTCTTACTGTCCAAGGGACTCTCAAGAGTCTCTTCCAACACCACAGTTCAAAAGCATCAATTCTTTGGCAATCAGCATTTTTTATGGTTCAACTCACATCTGCACATGACTACTGGAAAAACCATAAAGATGTAGGATGCTACAGTAGAAATCTTATTTCGTGGCATTGCATTCAATATATCTCTGAATGTAGAAAGGAGGGCACCCTATCAGACTCAACAATTGAAGATCAGTTCAGCAATTGAAGATCTCTTGGAAAACATATGTTTTTAGGGCATGTGGAAACTTATGAAATCTCTTCTCCAGACTGGCATAAGACTTTATACTATCAGTGTGTAAACTGAAGTGATTAATCTGTGAATTCAACAATCTATATACATTAATAGTCAAACCAAACTCCTCCAATGTGAGTCTTTTTTATAAGTATCATGAATAATCTTTGCTAGATTCATGGTTCTATTTTGCCCTATAAACTGTAGAAACTTCCATGTCTTTTGTGTTAAATTCTCTGTATTTTTTTCTGAATATAAATTGGTATAAACACCATGGAAACTATTTGGAAATATCAGAACAAAATAAATGGACTTATAGCAAATGACCCAAATTTCCATTCCTAGACATATATACAATAGAAATGCATAAATATATGTTCAATTAAAAATATGAGTAAAAATATTTGTTGCAGCTGTAGCTATATTTCAATAGTCCTAGTGTTAGTTTTCTAGGCTGCCATAACAAGTCCACACAACAGGTTACTTAAACAATAGAAATGTCTCAGTTTTAGAGGCTGAAAGTTCAATACGAATATGTAGGTTGACAAGGTTGTTCCTTCTATATATGGTGAGGGAGAATCTCTTCCTGACCTCTCTCCCATAGTTTCTGGTGGTTTGCTTCATTTTCACATGACGTTCTCCATATATTAAGGGCCCCCAACCTATTAGGAACCAGGTACAGCAGAATATGAGTGGTGGGTGAATGAATGAACAAAACTTCATCTGTACCTACAGCTGCTCCACATCACTTGCTTTACTACCTAAGTTCCACCTACTGTCAAATCACACCAGCATCAGATTCTCACAGAAGCATGAACCCTACTGTGTACATGCAAGGGGTCTAGGTAGCATGCTTCTTATGAGAATCTAATGCTTGACAAACTGAGATGGAGCTGAAGTGGTAATGTTAGCCCTGGGGCGTGGCTGCAAATACAGATTATCATTATATATCACAATGTAATAATCATAGAAATAAAGTACACAATAAGTGTAATGCTCATGAATCATCTTGAAACCATTCTCCACCCCACCCCACCCCGCACAACTGATCCATAGAAAAATTGTCTTCTATGAAACCTGTTCCTGGTCCAAAAAGGTTGGGTACTGCTGCCTTATATGAATATTTGTAGTGACAGTTTCCCTTTGTTAATTTTTTTAATTATGAAATTATTATAAGACATTTATAGGAGACTTGAAAAACAAAGAACAAACTTACATATAGTTCCACTATATATTACAATTATATTTAAGTTGATAAATTAAGATTTTTACTTGGAGTTTCAATATCAAAGCCATGGTTTTTCCATTAGTCATGTATGGATGTGAAGTGAGTCACTCAGTCATGCCTGACTCTTTGTGACCTTATGGACTATACAGTTCATGGAATTCTCCAGGCCAGAATACTGGAGTGGGTACAGCTTCCCTTCTCCAGGGGATCTTCCCAACCCAGGGATTGAACTCAGCTCTCTCATATTGCAGGCGGATTCTTTACCAACTGAGACACAAGGGAAGCCCAAGAATACTGGAGTGGGTAGCCTACTCCTTCTCCAGTGGATCTTCCCAACCCAAGAATCTAAATGGGGGTCTCCTGCATTGCAGCGGATTCTTTACCAACTGAGCTATGAGGGAAACCCATAGCTTTCATATGTTTTTTTTCCAGTAGTCATGTATGGATGTAAGAGTTGGACCATAAAGAAAGCTGAATGCCAAAGAATTGATGCTTTTGAACTGTGGTGTTGGAGAAGACTCTTGAGAGTTGCTTGGACAGCAAGGAGATGAAACCAGTCAATCCTAAAGGAAATCAGTCCTGAATATTCATTGGAAGGACTGATGCCAAAGCTGAATCGCCAGTATTTTTGCCACCTGATGCAAAGAACTGACTCATTGGAAAAGACCCTGATGTTGGGAAAGATTGAAGGCAAGAGGAGAAGGAGACAACAGGGGATGAGATGGTTGGATGGCATTATCAACTCGATTGACATGATTTTGAGCAATCTCTTGTAGTTGATGATGGACAGGGAAGCCTGGCATGCAGCAGTCCATGGGGTAGCAAAGAGTCAGACACGACTGAACAACTGGACAGAACTGAACTTCAATATCAAACTCTCAAAATATCTGATATATATATATATATATATATGAAAACTTATTAATTTCTGCTTAGCTTAAAAAAAAATTGTGACATTTTGGCTCCACTTGCTTGACTAAGTATGAAAGTGGTGGTGGTTTAGTTGTGAAGTCGTATCTACCTCTTTGCAACTGCATGCACTGTAGCCTCTCCAGGCTTCTCTGTCCATGGGATTCTCTAGGCAAGAATACTAGAGGGGGTTGCCTTTCCCTTCTCCAAGAGGTCGTCCTGACCCAGGTATTGAACCTGCATCTCCTGAATTGGCAAGCAGATTCTTTACTACTGAACCACCAGGGAAGTGAAGTATGAATAGATGTCAAATTTCTAATTTATATTCACTCAAAACTTTGATATAGTTCCATTTATTCTAGCATCTAGTATCACTGCTAAAAGTCTAGAAAGCTTATTATTTTAATGACAAAAAAACTGAATGAGAAAATTTCTCTTTTTATATAATATATAACCAGTCATATTGAATGAGGATGCACACTAATGATCTCCGTTTAACTTGTTTACCTTTATAAATATTGAATATTCAAATATCACATTCT
>SJYQ01015657.1:101240-121067 GCA_006410935.1 Redunca redunca | reverse complement strand
GGATCTTGCTTCTATCACAAGTCACATCCACAACTGGGTATTGTTTTTGCTTTGGCTCCATCCCTTCATTCTTTCTGGAGTTATTTCTCCAGTAGCATATTGGGCACCTAATAACCTCGGATGTTCCTCTTTCAATATCCTATCATTTTGCCTTTTCATACTGTTCATGGGGTTCTCAAGGCAAGAATACTGAAGTGGCTTGCCATTCCCTTCTCCAGTGGACCATGCTCTGTCAGACCTCTCCACCATGACCTGCCCGTCTTGGGTTGCCCCTCAGGCATGGCTTGGTTTCATTGAGTTAGACAAGGCTGTGGTCCTAGTGTGATTAGATTGACTAGTTTTCTGTGAGTATGGTTTCAGTGTGTCTGCCCTCTGATGCCCTCTTGCAACACCTACCATCTTACTTGGGTTTCTCTTACCTTGGGGCGTGGGGTATCTCTTCACAGCTGCTCCAGCAAAGCACAGCTGCTGCTCCTTACCTTGGATGAGGGGTATTTCCTTACAGCTGCCGTTCCTGACCTTCAATGTCTGGAGGGACAACCAGAAAATAGTTGGCCCCTGGGAGGGAAATACTGCATAATATCCAATCCCTCTAGTTGTTCAGGCCTTCATCTTCCATGTTTCCTACAACATGTGTAACAACAGCATCTCTCAGTGAAGCTGCTAGGGTGGGTGACAGGTACACAATGCCTGCTAGAAGTCGATCTGTTGGTGGCACCCCTTCAAGGGTAATTGGGCTTCCAGAAATAATGTTTACCACCTTGGGAGTTAGCCCTGAAGGCTTTTTGGGCCCAAACCCTTACCACCCTTCTCCTAAAGTTACAAACATACCCCCAGATCAAATCTCCAGTCCACTTTTATGGAACGTATGATCTGTTGCTTATTATCAATTTGTTCTTAAGCCCCTTACTAAATTCTACAACCAGGACCCTGACCCTTTGTAAGCAACATCACTCCACCCTGCTTATTATTAAAATATTCTTAATGCCCCTAACAGGATCAGATAACCCACATCTTTGTCATTACTTCTGTTATTACCTAAAGTGGGTCTATGACAATGAAATATTTACCATTGGAAACACCCTAAATTGCTCCTATGAAGGACTAGAGGAAGAAATCAGTGACTTACATTCCCTCAGAGCATTAAAAGGATAAGGCTTATGGCTGTTTCACCAGGTTCCCAGTCTCGTGGCACAAGCTTGGATTGCTTTACATCATGGTATCTATTCTTTTCCATGGTGGACAAACTGGCAATGAGTTAAAATTACAGTTCCTTAATCCTACCCAGCACTAGTCACACTGGAGACCTTGGGGACACCCAACTCCAGCCCAGTGGTCCCAGGAGGTCGAGGCATGTCGACCTGCCTCGACCTGCCTAGGGACCTGGTTCCTTGGAGGTTGTCACACCTCAACCTACTCAGGGATCTGCAAGTCTAGGAGTCCCAGGAGGTTGATATGCCTTGATATACCCAGGGACCCAATTCTCAGGTGTCTGAGCTGCCTCAGCCTGCCCAGGGATTCAATCTCCAGGAGATTATCATGCTTTAACCTGCCTGGGGATCTGCTCCCTGACCTGCAGATGGCTGGCTCTCAGGTTGCAACAGTACTGGGTAGGATAAACTTCAGAAAGACTCACCCCTAAGAAAGCCCACCCATAAAAATAGAAGGAAGCCTATTAGTTGTGGAACTGTGCCCGGTCTCAGCAATAACTCAGAGGCTCTATGAGAACCCCATTGCCTTTCTGGACAGGCTAAAAGAGGCCTTCCAAAAGTTTACCAATCTGGACTTAGACTCTTATGAGGGACAGATGATTTTAAAGGACAAATTCCTGTCCCAATGTGCATCAGATACCAGGAAAAAGCTACAACAGCTACAGCAGCAGGACCCTGCTGCCTCTTTAGATGAAATGTCCAGACAGCCACCAGTACCTTTTATAACGGAGAACAGGAGAGGGGGGCCAAGCCCCAAGAAAGGGAGAAAAGGAAAGACACAAAACATCCCCAAATGGTGGCCACCATCCACGGAAGCCCAATGGCAAACCCCGAGTCCTTGAAGGACAAGGGAGGAGGCAAATGCCTAATCTGTAGACAGGTGGGACATTGGGCCAAAGAGAGCCCAACCCGTGACAAGTCCCTAAAATGACTAGCTACAGTTCAGTTCAGTTCAGTTCAGTCACTTAGTCGTGTCCGACTCTTTGCGACCCCATGAATCGCAGCACGCCAGGCCTCCATGTCCATCACCAACTCCCAGAGTTCATTCAGACTCACATCCATTGAGTCGGTGATGCCATCCAGCCTCTCATCCTCTGTCATCCCCTTCTCCTCCTTCTCCCAATCCCTCCCAGCATCAGAGTCTTTTCCAATGAGTCAACTCTTCACATGAGGTGGCCAAAGTATTGGAGTTTCAGCTTCAGCATCCAAATGCCATCAACTGGGACATTGGATGGCACTCTGCCCTCAGGACCCAAGAGCCTCAAGTTCAAGTGCCAAGCCTTCCCTCACGATGGTTTAATAGGACTAAAGCAGCCTACTCCAGCCAGCCCACCTGTCACAGATAACCATCACGGGGCTGGAGCCAAGGGTGCAGCAAGATGTGGCAGGTAGGAAGAAGAATTTCTTGTTTGACACAGGGGCTACCTACTCTGTGGTGACTCCTTACGATGGAGCTTTCTCCTCACAAACCTGTACCATTTGGGGGTGCTACAGAAAAACAATTACAGAAAGATTCACTTGAGCACTTTGTGGCTGGGATTGACAAATATCTTTCCACCAGTTTCTGGTGGTCCCTTAGTGTCCTATTACCTTATTGGGAAGAGATTTTCCCTTGCTTCGAAATCTTGCAGCTATTGCAGTCCTGATAGAAGATGCTTTAAAACTCTCTCTTGGGGGCAAACTATTTTTATCAGCCACCAAGTGAAACAACTCCTAATGGGAGAGGCCACTTATGGATGTCTGATCAAAGGATCCTCAGATATCAAGTAATGTTGATGGAAAATCCAGGCCTGACTATATCCCCTTGTGAGGTTCTTAACCCAGCTGCCCTCCTGCCTTCCCCCAAGGGCTCTCTCCCTTTACTATTACCTAGAAACCTTGGACCAGTGGATAAAAACCCAGGAGGGGTTATCAGAAGATCCTCTGACTAATCCTGAGGAATTATGGTACACTGATGAAAGCAGCTTTCTCTTGGATGTAATAAGAGCCAGATATGCAGTAGTCTCCAATTTTGAGACCATAGAGGCTAAACCTTTGCCACCAGGTACTTCAGTCCAATTAGCTGAGCTCATACCCCTGACTTGAGCTTTAGAGCTTGGAAAAGGAAAAAGAGTAGCCATTTACACTGATTCCAAGTATGCCTTTCTGGTGCTACATGCACATGCTGCTATTTGGAAAGGAAGAGGCCACCTGACCACCCAAGGGTCCCCAGTCAATTATGGTGATCAAATCCTTAGGCATTTGGAGGCAGTCTATCTGCCCACTGAGCTTTCAGTCACCCATTCTAAAGGACACCAAAAATGGAGCACAGAAGTGGCACAAGGGAACCAAGCAGCCAATCAGGTAGCTAAGAGAGCAGCATTACAGAACAATGACCTAATAGGGGTTGCCACCTGAGTTCCACAGACTAATTTGCCAGGAACCCCTTCATATATGAAAGGTAAGACTCTTAAAGCTGAGAGTGAGGGCTTTCAAGAAGGTCATATGGGGTGGTTCCAAAAGGAGGGACTCCTTTCTCTGCTTGGGAGCCTCTAATGGAAGTTGGTTAGCTCCTTACATGCCACCACTCATGTGGGGGAAAATGCCCTTCAATATTACTAGAAAGGTCCTTCAGAGGAACAAGCCTCTAAATGACTATAAGGCAAATGGTCTCCTCTTTTCCCATTTGCCAATTAAATAAAACCCAAGGGGCTTGAAGACCCCAGCTGGCCCAGCCTGTCCTAAAGCATGGGACCTACTCAGAAAAGGACTTCATCCAGATGCCAGTTTCTCAAGGGTATAAATGCCTATTAGTCATGATTGACACATTCACAGGATGGATTGATGGCTTTCCCACCCAGACTGAGAAGGCTGGGGGGTGGTAAAAAAAACTGCTCCATGAAATCATTCTGAGATTTGGTCTACCTAGGTCATTGAAAAATGATGATGGGACATCATTTACTTCTAAGGTTACCCAAGGGGTCTCTAAAGCATTGGGCATTGCTTATTATCTCCATTGTACCTGGAGTCTTCAGCCTTCAGGAAAAGTATAAAGAGCCAACCAATTCTAAAAATCTGTATTAAGAAAATAACCCAGGAGACCTCCCTGGGATGGAAGGGGGCTTTACCAATTGCACTCCTCCATACCTGTGTTGCCACTAAGGAACAGGTTGATCTTAGTCCTTATGAGATGGTATATGGGAGACCTTTTGTTTATGTCAATGATCTCTTCCTAGATCCAGAGGCTCAGACCCTTTGGTCTCTCTGGTCTTATATCATGGCCATTGGGCAATTCCAACAGGATATATGCTTGTGGAGTGTCAACTAGGACCCAAACGATTCTAAAGAGGCACCACTACATTTCCAGAGACACAAGTCCTAACTAAAGTTTGGAAAGATGGGTCCCCAAGGACTCAACTCCAACCCACATGGAAGAGCCCCTACTCTGTAATACTTTCTACTACAAAACAGTCAAGGTTACAGGACATGACTACTGGACTCACTACTCATGGGTCAAGCCATGGGAAAAAAAAGAAAAGGACATTCAATATACCTGTGAGCCCCTTGGAGATCTCAGATACCTATTCAAGATTAAAAACTAGTGTCATTATAATGAACACTCCTAAAATTAAGTTTCTGGGGATAAGATTTCTCAGTCAGTCAATCAGTTAAGTCACTCAGTCATGTCCGACTCTTTGCGACCCCATGAACTGAGGCACACCAAGCTCCCTGTCCATCATCAACACTTGGAGCTTGCTCAAACTCATGTCCGTCAAGTCGGTGATGCCATCCAACCATCTCATCCTCTGTCGTCCCCTTCTCCTCATACCTTCAATCTTTCCCAGAATCAGGGTCTTTTCCAATGAGTCAATTCCTCACATCAGATGGCCAAAGCATTGGAGTTTCAAGTTCAGCATCAGTACTTCCAATGTATATTCAGGACTGATTTCTTTAGAATGGACTAGTTAGATCTTTCTGCAGTCCAAGGAACTCTCAAGAGTCTTTTTTTTTTTAATATAAATTTATTTATTTTAATTGGAGGTTAATTACTTTACAATATTGTATTGGTTTTGCCATACATCAACATGAATCCACCACAGGCAACATCACAGTTCAAAAGCATCAATTCTTCTGTGCTCAGCTTTCTTTATAGTCCAACTCTCACATCAATCCATGTCTATGGGAAAAACCATAGCTTTGACTAGATGGACCTTTGTTGCCAAAGTAATATTTCTGCTTTTTAATATGCTGTGTAGGTTGGCCATAGCTTTTCTTCCAAGGAGCAAGTGTCTTTTAATTTCATGGCTTCAGTCACTATCTGCAGTGATTCTGGAGTCCAGGAAAACAAAGTCTGTCACTGTTTCCTTTGTTTACCCATCTATTTGCCATGTAGTGATGGCTTGGATGCTATGATGTTACTTTTCTGAATGTTCAGTTTTAAGCCAACTTTTTCAATCTCCTCTTTCACTTTCATCAAGATGCTCTTTATAGTTCTTCTTCCCATTCTGCCATAAGGGTGGTGAAATCTTCATATCTGAGGTTATTGATATTTCTTCCGGCAAACTTGATTCCAGTTTGTGCTTCATCTAATCCAGCATTTCTCATGATGTACTCTGCATATAAGTTAAATAAACAGGGTGACAATATGCAGCCTTGATGTACTCCTTTCTCGATTTGGACCAGTCTGTTGTTCCATGTCCAGTCCTAACTGTTGCTTCCTGACCTGCATACCGATTTCTCAGGAGGCAGGTCAAGTGGTCTGGTATTTCCATTTCTTTCAGAATTTTTCAGTTTTTTATGATCCTCACAGTCAAAGCTTTGGCATAGTCAATAAAGCAGAAATAGATGTTTTTCTGGAAATCTCTTGCTTTTCTGATGATCCAACGGATGTTGGCAATTTGATCTCTGGTTCTCTGTCTTTTCTAAATCCAGTTTGAACATCTGGAAGTCCACGGTTCACTTACTGTTGAAGCCTGGCTTGGAGAATTTTGAGCATTACTTTACTAGTGTGTAAGACGAGTGCAATTGTGTGGTAGTTTGAACATTCTTTGGCATTTCCCTTCTTCTGTGGGATTGGAATGAAAACTGACCTTTTCCAGTCCTGTGGCCACTGCTGAATTTTCCAAATTTTCTGACATATTGAGTGCAGCACTTTCACAACATCATCTTTTGTGATTTGAAATAGCTATACTGGAATTCCATCACCTCCACTAGCTTTGTTTGTAATGATGCTTCTGAATTGATGCTTTTGAACTGCAGTGTTGGAGAAGACTCTTGAGAGTCCCTTAGACTGCAAGGAGATCCAACCAGTCCATTCTAAAGGAAATCAGCCCTGGGATTTCTTTGGAGGGAATAATGCTGAAACTGAAACTCCAGTACTTTGGCCACCTCATATCAAGAGTTGACTCATTGGAAAAGACTGTGATGCTGGGAGGGATTGGGGGCAGGAGGAGAAGGGGACAACAGAGGATGAGATGGCTGGATGGCATCACTGACTCGATGGACGTGAATCTGAGTGAACTCCGGGAGTTGGTGATGGACAGGGAGGCCTGGCGTGCTGCGACTCATGAGATCGCAAAGAGTTGGACACGACTGAGTGACTGAACTGAACTGAACTGAACTAAAGGCCTGCTTGACTTCACATGCCAGGGTGTCTGGCTCTAGGTGAGTGACAACACCATCGTGATTATCTGGGTCATGAAGTTCTTTTTTTGTGTAGTTCTGTGTATTCTTGCCACCTCTTCTTAATATCTTGTGTTTCTGTTAGGTCCCTACCATTCCTGTCCTTTATTGAGCTCATCTTTGTGTGAAATGTTCCCTTGGTATCTGTAATTGTCTTGAAGAGATCTCTAATCTTTCCCATCCTGTTGTTTTCCTCTATTTCTTTGTATTAATCACCGAGGAAGGCTTTCTTATCTCTTTGCTGTTCTTGGGACTGTGCATTCAAATGGGTATTTTCCTTTTTCTCCTTTGGCTTTTGCTTCTCTTCCTTCCTCAGCTATGTGTAAGGCCTCCTCAGACAGCCATTTTGCCTTTTTGCATTTCTTTTCCTTGGGGATGGTTTGATCACCACCTCCTGTACAATGTCATGAACCTCTATCCATAGTTCTTCATGCACTCTGTCTATCAGATTCAATCCCTTGAATCTATTTGTCACTTCTACTGTGTAATCGTGGCTCAGAGGTTAAAGCGTCTGCCTGCAAGGCGGGAGATCTGGGTTCAATCCCTGGGTCAAGAAGATCCCCTGGAGAAGGAAATGGCAACCCATTCCAGTATTCTTGCCTGGAGAATCTCATGGATGGAGGAGCCTGATGGGCTACAGTCCACAGGGTCGCAAAGAATTGGACACGACTGAGCGACTTAACTAACTAACTGTATAGTCATAAGGGATTTGATTTAGGTCATACCTGTATAATCTAGTGGTTGGTTTTCCCTACTTTCTTGAATTTTCTTCTGAACTTGGCAATAAGGAGTTCAAGATCAGATCCAGGTTTTTTTGGTTGTTGTTTTTTGTTTGTTTGTTTTTGCTGACTGTATAGAGCTTCTCCATCTTTGGCTGCAAATAATAAAATCAATCTGATTTCAGAGTTGACCATCTGGTGATATCCATGTGTAGAGTCTTCCCTTGTGTTGTTGGAAGAGGGTTTCTGCTATGACCAGTGCACTCTCTTGTCAAAACTCTGTTAGCCTTTGACCTGCTTTGTTTTGTACTCCAAGGCTAAACTTGCCTGTTACTCCAGGTATCTCTTGAATTCCCACTTTTGCATTCCAGTCCCTTATAATGAAAAGGACATCTTTTGGGGTGTTAGTTCTAGAAGGTCTTGTAAGTCTTCATAGAACGATTCAGCTTCAGCTTTTTTAGCATTCCTTGTTGGGCATAGATTTGGATTATTGTGATATTGAATAGTTTGCCTTGGAAACAAACAGAGATCATTCTGTCCTTTTTGAGATTGCATCGAAGTACTGCCTTTCAGACTCTTTTGTTGGCTATGATGGCTACTCCATTTCTTCTAAGGAACTCTTGCCCACAGTAGTAGATAAAAATGGTCATCTGAGTTAAATGTACCCATCCCAGTCCATTTTTACTTTGCTGATTACTAAAGTGTTGATGTTCACTCTTGCCATCTTCTGTTTGACTACTTCCAATCTGCCTTGATTCATAGTTCCAGGTTCATATGCAATACTGTTCTTTACAGATCAGAGTTTACTTCCATTACCATTTACATCCACAACTGGGTTTTTGTTTTACCTTTGGCTCTGTCTCTTCATTCTTTCTGGAGATTTCTCGGGATAGCTCTAAAGGGCCAACACAGCTTAGCAGTGGTTTTACTCCAAAATAGACAGGAGATAGGTCTCCTGATCCTTGAACAAGGAGAAATGTAAGCCATCTTAAATGAGATGTGTTGTTTCTGAGTAAATACCTCTAGTCAAGTTAAAAAAAGTCTCACTGTCCTCAGTAAAAACACTCAGATCATATGATATCTCAAAGAATGAGCCAGAGAGTCCTCAGGGTGGCTACATGTATCTCTTTGGGGGATTCTTCCCTGGAAAAAGGAGATTTGGAGTTGGCTATCACCATATTGCAGAGAAGGCAATGGCAACCCACTCCAGTACTCTTGCCTGGAAAATCCCATGAATGGAGGAGCCTGGTGGGCTGCAGTCCATGGGGTCTCTAGGAATCAGGCACGACTGAGTGACTTCACTTTCACTTTTCACTTTCATGCATTGGAGACAGAAATGGAAACCCACTCCAGTGTTCTTGCCTGGAGAATCCCAGGGACAGGGGAGACTGGTGGTCTGCTGTCTATGAGGTCGCACAGAGTCAGACGCAACTGAAGCGACTTAGCAGCATCACCATATTGATGTTGCTTATGTTTGCTCCCTGTATTATTAATTGTCTAACCCATTTTGTCTCTGTCCATGTCAACAAGCTACAACATGCAGTGCCAGTTCAAAAAGTATTTATACAACTACACCCGACCACAGAAAATGTCACTCACCCTTAAATGGACACCACCATAAAGATTCTGAGGCTTGAGATTAGCAAGAAGAGGATGCCCAATGCCCCGTGCCATCCCAGCTCAGTGGAAGTGGTCAGAGACCTCAGTGCCCCTATTTCCAATCTATCGGGCTTCCCATCTCTTGAGGAATGTTAAGTAGTTAGAGGAAAAAGGAGTCCAAAATAGAGGTGACTAAAAGACAAAGAAAGGAAAAAGCCCATGAATACAGAACAAAGGAAGGCCCAAGGACCAGAGTGAGAACCTCAGGTGAAACAAACAGTCCTCTTGGCTAGCCCAATTTACAAAAGTCAGGCTCAGGAAGAGGAGAAAAAAAAAAAAAAAAACATATAAAAACAGGTGCCAAAATTGAGCCCCATGCTTCTTTTGGGTCAGCCCACACTCACGCTTTGAGGGTGTATTTTTCTTTGCATGCCAAATAAAACTGAGCTGTAACCAAGCTATAACACTGGTCCGGCATTTAAACTGAGCTGTAACTGAGCTGTAACACAGGTCCACCGCTTCAAATTTTTGCTGCACTGAGACAGAACTGAGGAAATTACACACTCCCCCAACAAAAGGATTTGGTAACAAAATAAGCCATTCGTTATATACGAATAAGTAATACAAATGTTTATTAGAATTATCTAGCTTATTTTCAATACACTAACATTAAAAGAAAAGAGAATTAGAAAGAGTAGAGGATACATCACCAAATTTGGTTTTGACCAACATCCAGACTTAATCAGTGCTGAGAAGTCCTGTATCACAGCATCTCTGGAGTCCCAGTTGGGAAAAGTTCCCAGGCAATGCATCTGCTCCGTTGATGAGACTTCAAAGATTGCAGTTCAGGCCTCCTGGTTATAATCCCAGGATGGTAACAAACTGATATGATCATCAATCTGTGACCAAATTCCAGCTCTA
The DNA here is from genome assembly GCA_006410935.1 of Redunca redunca. Lineage (NCBI taxonomy): Eukaryota > Metazoa > Chordata > Mammalia > Artiodactyla > Bovidae > Redunca > Redunca redunca. The sequence goes on along the minus strand of SJYQ01015657.1, from coordinate 110,956 downwards.
GTTTCATATTAATGCTGTTTGTTTTGTTGTATAAAACTTGGAGTGTAGTTAAGCCTGGGGCTTGGTTAGACAGGCCCCCTCCAGGGTTTCAACAATCTCAAGATTCCTCCCCCATCTTATCTATATATCTGTGCTGCAAGTGCCAAGCCTTTGACTGTGTGGATCACAATAAACTGTGAAAAATTCTGAAAGAGATGGGAATACCAGACCATCTAACCTGTTTCTTGAGAAACCTGTATGCAGGTCAGAAAGCAACAGTTAGAACTGGACATGGAAAAATAGACTGGTTCCAAATAGGAAAAGGAGTACATCAAGGCTGTATATTGTCACCCTGCTTATTTAACTTATATGCAGAGTACATCATAAGAAATGCTGGGCTGGAAGAAGCACAAGCTGGAATCAAGATTGCCAGGAGAAATATCAATAACCTCATATGCAGATGACACTACCCTTATGGCAGAAAGTGAAGAGGAACTAAGGAGCCTCTTGATGAAAGTGAAAGAGGAAAGTGAAAAAGTTGGCTTAAAGCTCAACATTCAGAAAACTAATATCATGGCATCTGGTCCCATCACTTCATGGGAAATAGATGGGGAAACATGGAAACAGTGTCAGACTTTATTTGGGGTGGCTCCAAAATCACTGCAGATGGTGATTAAAGCCATTAAATTAAAAGATGCTTACTCCTTGGAAGGAAAGTTACGACCAACACAGACAGCATATTAAAAACCAGAGACATTACTTTGCCAACAAAGGTCCATCTAGTCAAGGCTATGGTTTTTCCAGTGGTCATGTATAGACGCGAGTGTTGGACTGTGAAGAAAGCTGAGTGCCGAAGAATTGATGCTTTTGAACTGTGGTGTTGGAGAAGACTCTGGGGAGTCCCTTGGACTGCAAAGAGATCCAACCAGCCCACCTTAAAGGAGATCAGTCCTGGGTGTTCATTGAAAGGACTGATGTTGAAGCTTAAACTCCAATAGTTTGGCCACCTCATGTGAAGAGTTGACTCCTTAGAAAAGACCCTAATGCTGGGAAAGATTGGGGGCAACAGGAAAAGGGGACGACAGAGGATGAGATGGCTTGATGGCATCACTGACTTGATAGACACGGGTTTGGGTAGATTCCGGGAGTTGGTGATGGACAGGGAGGCCTGGCGTGCTGCGATTCATGGGGCCGCAAAGAGTTGGACATGACTGAATGGACCTGACCTATGCTGCAAGTCTTACAGTCACAGCAGGCAGTCACTCACAATCACTACCAGTCAGGGCAGGGTCCAGGCAAATTAGAAGCAAGGTCAGAGGTCTGCTCTGCTTTGTCTCTGAAGCCTAAACAAGATTATTCATTTAATTTCCCTAACAGATTCTAAATAATAATCCATTTATTATAAAATGCCTGAAAAGAACTCAGGCAGTATGCCACCACCAAAATACAATGTGAGATTCAGAAGACCTGAGTTCAGTCTCCATTCTGCTGCCAATTAGCCTGTGGCTGTGGCCACTTAACTTCTGTGTAAGTGACCCAGAAAGTGACCTGAGTTGGATAAGGTTATATCTTAAGCATATTTCTAGCTCTAAGATTTTGTCACATCTTTGATTTCTTTTCCTATTACCATTCATATTTTTGTAGACTTGACAAGAGTAGGTGGAAAGGAGGGTACATCCATGTTAATTTTCCAAGATAAATTTGGCTGCCTATTAGTCTATTTTTAAATCTTTTGTTTGCCTCACTTCTGCCTTATTTTCTTGTCTCTTTTCTTTTTATGTATGTCAACATAAAATCATTGATTATTTTTTTTCTCTTCATCATTTTCATTAGAAAAAATAAAACCCATGCCTTTGGAATAGCACTGGAGCTTTCTAAAACTATGCACCAACCCACAACCATAGTAGTTTTTTTTTGTAGAGAATGTAATATACTTTCAACCAACTCTCTAGCTCAGTAGTTCAGAAGTGATATTATGTTGCACATCACTAAATCACTGAAAATATTTTACTAATGTGAATTCATGAAATTTAATCTGGAGAAACAGCAAAAAAAGAAGAGAAGGCACTCACCTTTCTATTACTTGAAAAGTACTTAGATTGCCTGTAGGAAGCAATGAATAAAAATCAGGTATTATCATTGCTAATACTAATTAAGTGGAATTAAATTTAAGAAATTACACCTTTTACACTACCAGTCAGTTACGTGGTGGGAAAATACAATTTTTAGTACAGTTTGGAAATTGTTTTCGTAACATGTAACAGAGAGGCACTGGGCTCCTGGAAGTAGGTACAAAAGGAAAAAAACTAGTTTCTGGGAGTACTGAAAACATGCTTCACTGATTTTGTATTTGCTTAGGAATAATCTTGGAAAAAAGGAAGCATAATTAAGTAAAAATGTTATAACAACTTCCATATTGATAAACAAGTGTTAAAACAATGAGGCCTCATTTTGGAAATAATAGTAATTATTCATATAAATGCTATTTTAATGTACTTCACATCCATTAGTCTAAAAATTATGCTGTAGATAGAATAACCAGGAGAATTCAAATATAAAAGGCATAAATGTTGCTGGAAATGTTAGCTGTTAATTATAAGCAATGACTACAATAAATTGTATGGTTAATGAGAAAACAAACGTTATCATTTATAGAGAACTCAACATCCATTCAAATAGAATCAATTCTCTGTCTACTGTGAGTAAAGATTCTGGTAGATATTGGACTTTATGATCTTCAAGATAAAAGGGAAAATGTCCAATTAATTTTATAGGAAAAAAGAGATTTTTAGAACAGAAAAAGTCAACTAGGTGTTGCTTCTTCTGCTACTAACACATATTAGAGTATCAAAGATTGCAAAAGACAGCAACTTCCTCCAAAGAAAGCAATATACATGTTTTCTTAACTTTCCAAAGAGCTATCATACCTTTATTAACAGGGGATATGTTCCAAGACCCCCAGTGGATACTCAGAGAGCACCAAATCATATCTATACTATGTTTCTTCCTACACAAACATACCTATGATAAAGTTTAATTTATAAATTTGGTGCAGTAAGAGATTAACAATAACTAGTAATAAAATAGAACAGTTTTAACAGTATACTATAATAAAAGTTTAATGTAGTCTATCTCTTTCTCAGAATATTTTGTACAAATATAATGTTGTTTCATCTTAACCAAGCATTTCTCAGGCACTGTAGCCATAATTTATGCAGTCTGAGGTGTGACAGCAAAACTAGCATGAATTTCTTTTTATTCTTCAGTTTCAAAGATATAAATTCATTCTTACCATAACATTTTAGCAATATCAATATAATAAATTTTTTCTTTCATTATTAAATGTAGAACTTTAAATTTTTCACTTTGCAGCTTCTTTCTGGCGTATCTGAATTACTAGCATCACTGCTCTTATGCCTTGGGACCATTTAATGAAATAAGGATTATTTGAACACAAGCAGTGTGGTACCTAGACAGAAGATCTGATAACCCAGCTGATACTAAGTGACTAATGGATGGGATGTGCTAGAAAATGGAATGATTCATGTTTCAGGTGGGGTGGAGCAGAATGGCATAGATTTCATCTCACTCCTCAGAATAGCATGGAATTTAAATATAATGAATTATTTATTTCTGGATTTTTTTCATTTAATATTTTCTGACCATGGTTGACTATGGGTAACTGAAACCTTAGAAAACAAAACTGTGGACAAGAGAGGACTACTATATACTTTCTGAATATCTTTTTCAATGGTATAAATTGATAAATTATATAAAGAAGCTCATTAGTTGTCAATCATCTGTAAGAGAATATTAACTTTATCAAGTCAGATATATAGAATACTTATATGTTCAACATTCTGCCCTAAATAGTAGTAGTATATATGCATTGGTTACAATGACAAATAAAATAATATTTCCCTGTGTTTTTTCAGGTTCCCTTCCTTATTCTTCCATTTATGAAAATAAGAATATCAAGTAAATTACTCTAGAATATTAATCTCACTTGAAGATTGAATGGCAGCCAGGCATTTTCTTAGGAAACATTTAAAGGACAGAAGTACTTAGAAAACTGAAGATTTTAAAAGAGCAATATTTCAAATGTATAATTTTCTAACATATCTTAATTTTTTAATTTATTTTATTTTTAAAGGGGAAGAGGAAAAATTGCAAGGAAAAAATCTAACAGAAAATAAGGGCACAATATCTTGAATTGGTTCTTTCTAGAAAACTAATGAGTCAGTTCAGTTATGAGTCAATGGAATATTCTAAAAAGAGCCTGTATTTTAACTCATATATTGGTTGTACACTAATTAGAAAAAAATAAGATTAGGAAATTGGAGGATTCTGGGAAAATTACATCTTAAATACAATAATGCCTTTTCTTTTTCCCCAATGTTGACTTTTCATGTATGTGTTCTTATCTGAATATGTGTGAGCCTGTGTGCACATGTATGAGTATTGTGGGTAAGAGAGGGAGAAGGTTAATCCTGAAAAATATTATGGGCAACCTAGTCTGTTTCCAGTGTTCCATGATAGTCTGGGTAGATATGGATAGAAGAAGGAGAAGACCTCGTATTTGGAAAGGAAAGTTGACTATCCAAAAAAGCTGAGAGCAGATAAGTACCTGAATATGGTAGCTAACAGAGGGCTCTTAATCATTTACATATTATTACCTTCTTAGCCATCTGTTTTATTTGCACTCACTTATTTTACATGTACTGAGTGCCTACTATTTATTGGAAGTAACTTGATACTGGGGATGCAATGGAAATAAAATAAACTTGATCCTTTATCCTTATGAAATTATCAGTCTGTCTAGGGTTAGGGTGGTAGACATGTGATGGGTAGGAATTAATCAAATACAAAAAATAAATAAATAAATAAATAATACTCCTTTCCAGAAAAACATAAATTGAAAACCATAAAAAACATAATCATGCCGGAGGACATCAAGGAAAACTTTCCAAAGGCAGTGGCCTTTGTACTGTGACTGGAAAGATGGTTAGGAGTTAATTAGCTTAGAAGACAAAAGATTTGGAAAGGGCAGGACTCTTTCAGGCCAACGGGAGCAGGGTTCAGTGACTTCAGTGGTGACCCACACTCCCAGTGAAGAGACTTGGGTTTGATCCCTGGTTTGGAAACTGGATCCCACATGCCACAACTAAAGATCAGTTTCAGCCAAATAAATAAATATTTTTTAAAGGAATTTTAAGAAGAGAGAGAGAAGGGAGTATGGTTTATTTAAAGAAATGAAAGTTGGACAATTTGACTGGAATAAAGAGAAGGAAGAATTGCATATCCTGATTCCAGAGGCATTGACAGTGACCAGATTTTGTCCTTAAAGCTAAAGTTATTGACTGAACTATTTAAATAGAGGACTACATGATAGGGTCTGTAGTATGTAAAAGACTCCTATGACTTGTCTGGAAAAATGGTCTAGAGGTTCTCAAGAGTAGATGTGCAGAGACTATTATCAGACCACAACCATAATCAAGAAAAATCTGATAGTGATAGGCCTACAGATGGTGCAAAGAGGACAGACTGGTGAGATACTGGGGGCGGGGGCAGATATCAGGTTCTAGAATGTAGTAGTAAAATTTGAAGGACATTCAGTTTATTGCCGCAGTTTATTTGTTTGGGGTATATTAAATTTGAAGAACACTTGAATTTTCCAAATATTTAAGTGTGTGTAACTAGAAATGTAACATATATCTCAAGCAAGACTCTTAGATTTAGGAGTTAGCATCAGATATGTGATATCTGAAACTAAGTGGAACAGTTAGTCAGAATCATGTAGAAATTTGAAGGAAAAGAAAGTTACATTATCAATTTTGGATTGGAATAAGAAATAAGAGGAAAAATAAGAAGAAGAATGGTTCAAAGTGACCAGAAGGAAAAAGCAGAAATTTAGGGGGAAAGTTAGGCAGAAAAGAAGAGTAGTACATTTTTAAAATTGAAATGATATAAAAAGCCACTGGACTAATAATGTGCATTACCAGGAACATGGAGGGTCATAGACATTATTGGAGTCTTTGACAAGAGCAATTTTAGTGGTTGACTGCATAGTAGGAATGGAAATAGGATTGCCTTGGGTTCAGAAGTAAGTGGAATCTGAGGAAAGGGGAAAAGGGAGTGAAGGTACTGTTGGAGTTGGAAGATATAAAAAAGCTCCCCTGCCTCTGTGCAACCTCATGAAGATGGGATATAACTGATTATGTTGGAAAGCTGATGGAGGAGGAAGGAAGTTGAGAAGGAAACATTTAACACAGGAAATAGAATAATACAGAAAATGTTGAATATGAAATAGTAGTAGGACTTCCCAGGTGATGCTTGTGGTAAAGAACCCACCTGCCCATGCAGGAGACAAAAGAGACACTGTTCTATCCCTGAGTCAAGAACTCCTGGAGGAGGATGTGGAAACCCACTCCAGTATTCTTGCCTAAAGAATCTCTGGACAGAGGAACCTGATGGGCTACTGTCCCTAGAGTCACAAAGAGTCAAACACAGCTGAAGCAATTTAGCGCACACTCAGAATAGTAGTAGGAGCCATTGGGATCACCTTAATCCAATCAGGCTTTTAGCTCAAAACTTTTGGTATGACTTCTTCTACCTCTGCTTTGCCCCATACTGTAGGGTGTAAATTTCCAGGGATACCAACTTTTTATAGGACTCCTTTTATTTTATATATTTAGTATACTCTGATTTTCATCTCTTAATCAGCTTAAGGTTAATCAGTTATCAGCTTAACTGATAACTCTGCTCTGCTTTTTTGGTGGCTTATGCTTAGTTTTTAGCATCTTGCTCTTTCTTGGTCAAAATTTCAGCAAATGCATCAAGGGAGGAACCTCTTGAGTTTGACAGTACTTTTCTATACCTCCTTTCTCAAGATCTTGGCTTATTGAATCAGGGGTCAGCAGTAAAGTTTATCTCACTTGCCCTTCTGAGAACAGTTTGCCTTGTTCTGCTGATTCTTTGTTGTATTCCCATTTTAGCAGCCTTCAGTTCTATATTAGCAAATATCCTGAGTAGAAAAGTAACTCCTGGGATTCCCTTTCTCCAAGATTTTGGCCTCTCAAGAGCCAGTTTCTTCAGCAACTCTGCAATGGATTCCAAATGATTTTATATTTTATCCAACTCTTCTGGCGGTTCCCAGCAGGAGCATGGCTTTGCTGCAAGCTACTTCATCATATTCCAGACTGACATCACTGTGCTTCAACTAACTCCAGATATCAAGACTGATTTATTAAAAATCTCAAAAGTTATGCTCAAGATGTTCTCTTATTTTATGCAGTTAAATTATTATAGTGGCAATTCATTCAGGGTTCTGATTTTGCATGGAAATGTTTAAAATGGTATTCTGTTAACATTCAGAACCCGGTGTGAAAGCAGAATTCTTCCCCTTAGGGACAGTGCATAATCTTCAAAAAACTGATAAACAAAGACCAACAGTTTGGGTTCGATTCACAATTCTCAGGCCATGCACTTCAGAGTGTCCTCAGTAGAGGAAAGGCACGTTTTCTTATTCTGATGATTTTGGAAAAAAAGAAATGCTGAAACCTTGAAAGCTAATACATCACTCCTTAATATTTATTAACAAGAGATATTATTTTATTTTGCAAAATTTATAGACATGTAATGAAACAGATTTTTCATATGCTTCAGTTTACTCTAAAAGAATTTTTCTCTAATAGGAGCCAGTTAAACAGCATCAATTCTCATGTATAAAGCTGAATTGAAATTATAATTCACTTGGTGAAAGAGTCCTTCTTTTCATTGGAAGGACTGATGCTGAAATTGAAGCTCCAATACTTTGGCCACCTGTTGTGAAGAACTAACTCACTGGAAAAGACCCCGATGCTGGGAAAGTTTGAAAGCAGGAGGAGAAGGGGATGACAGAGCATGAGATGTTTGGATGGCATCACTGACTCGATGGAATGCCTTTGAGCAAGCTCCGGGAGTTGGTGATGGACAGGAAAGCCTGGCATGCTACAATCCATGGGGTCACAAAGGGCCAGACATGACCGAGCAACTGAACTGAACTGAACTGGTGAAAGAGAATTCTGTAAATGATATGGTGTCAAATTATAGCCCTATTATATTCTCCTGCTTCAATTTTCCTTTGCTATGTTTTATTAGTGATTGGACACAGTCCCACACTGTTGCACTGTGGTTGTGAACTATATATTGATTCAGGACCTTGTCTTCTAAAATCCTATATTTAGATTCCAAGTTTCCACATGAAATCAAGAATAAAATTATCTTGACATTGGGAGATAACTAAAATATCCTTGAAACTTATTTTTAGGACAGCAGACAGAAGATCATTTTTTTACCTGCTAAATAACCTAAACAGATCTTTCCTTAGCAAGTCAGGTTGATTATATTGCTCACAAAATTTGAGTAAGTTGGCTTGTACCTTCTTGTTCTCTACTACTATAATGACTAGAGCTTCCCAGGTGGCACAGTGGTAAAGAACACACCTAGACTTGGTTCATAATTTGTTCTTCTTTGGTCTTCGTTTCCTAAACAATAAAATTATAAACTATTTAATATATATGTGTTGCTAAGTCACTTCAGTTGTGTCCGACTCTGTGCAACCCCATAGACATCAGCCCACCAGGCTCCGCCATCCCTGGGATTCTCCAGGCAAGAACACTGGAGTGGGTTGCCATTTCCTTCTCCAATGCATGAAAGTGAAAAGTGAAAGTGAAGTCGCTCAGTCGTGTCTGACTCTTCGAGACCCATGGACTGCAGCCTACCAGGCTCCTCCATCCATGGATGCTCCAGGCAAGAGTACTGGAGTGGGGTGCCATTTCCTTCTCCATCGATCCACTCAGATTGAACCCAGGTCTCCCGCATTGTAGACAGATGCTTTACCATGTGAGCCACAATTACCTTAAGTTCTCTTTTACATAGTTCATTGTTAGTGTACAGAAATGTATGTTTTTGTATCCTACAACTTCACTAAATTCATTTATTTGTTTTAACAGTTTGGGGTAAAGTTTTTAGAGTTTTCTTATAAGATCATATTATCTGCATAGATTACTTTACTTTTACTTTTCCTATTTGGATGACTTTTATTTATGTTTCTTTCATAACTCTGTGGCTAGGACTTTCAGTACCATGTAGAATAAAAGTGGTGGACTGGGCATTCTTGTTTTGTTTCTAATCTGAGAGGAAAATCTTACATCTTGTCACTGTTGAGTGTGATGTTTGCTGTGGACTTGTCAAATATGAACTTTACTTTGTTCAAATACTTTCCCACTCTTTTGAGAGTTTTTCATCATGAAAAGATGCTGGGTTTTTTAAACTGCTTTTTGTGCATCTGTTGAAAACATCATAATATTTTAAACTTTATTAAAATTGTGTATCACATTTATTAATTTGAAATATCTTCACATTCCAAGGGTAAGTGCCACATGATCATGGTGCATGATCCTTTTAATTTGATATAGAATGTTGTTTGCTAACATTTTGTTAAAGATTTTTACACCCATATTCATAATATACTGGCCTTTAGTTTTCTCTTCTTGTACTGTTGTTTTCTGGTTTTGGTTTCAGAGTAATGTTAGCATAATAAAATGAGTTTGGAAGTGTTCATTCCTGTTCAATTTTTTTTTTTTAAACTTGAGAAAAAGGGCATTACTTTTTCCTTAAATATTTCATAGAAATCATTAGTGAAGCTACCTGGCCCTTAGTTTTATTTATTGGGAGATTTCTGATTCAATCACTTT
>SJYQ01015657.1:91113-101214 GCA_006410935.1 Redunca redunca | reverse complement strand
TGTTCAAATTTTCTATTATTTCATGATTCAGTTTGGATAAGCTGCATGTTTTTAGGAATGTTATCTATTTCTTCTAAGTTATCTAGCTTGTTGGCACATAAATGTTCATAGTAGTCTCTTATCCTTTTTATTTCTGTGATATCAGTTTTGTTGCTCCTCTTTCCTATAATTTTATTAATTTGAATCATCTCTGTTTTTCTTAACATATCTAAAGGGTTTAGCAACTTTATTTAGCATCCCTATTGCAGAATTCAGACTTAAATTCAAGAAAGTAGGGAAAACCACTAGACGATACAGGAATGACCTAAATCAAATCCCCTATGATTATATAGTGGAAGTGACAAATAGATTCAAGGGATTATATCTGACAGACAGAGTGCCTGAAGAACTATGGGCAGAGGTTCATGACACTGTACAGGATGCAGTGATCAAGACCATCGCCAAGATAAAGAAATGCAAAAAGGCAAAATCTGAGGGGGCCTTAAAAATAGCTAGAAAAGACATAAAAGGCAAAGGAGGAAAGGAAAGATATGAGCATCTGAATACAGAATTCCAAAGAATAGCAAGGAGAGATAAGAAAGCCTTTCTCAGTGATCAATGCAAAGAAATAGAGGAAAACAATAGAAGGAGTAAAACTAGAGATCTCTTCAAGACAGTGAGAGATATCAAGGGCACATTTCATGCAAAGATGGGCTCAATAAAGGACAGAAATGGTATGGACTGAAAAGAAGCAGGAGATATTAAGAAGAGGTGGCAAGAAGACACAGAAGAACTGTACAAAAAAGATCTTCATGACTCAGATAACCATGATGGTGTGATCACTCACCTAGAGCCACACATCCTGGAATGTGAAGTCAAGTGGGCCTTAGGAAGCATCACTATGAGTAAAGCTAGTGGAGGTGATGGAACTCCAGTTGAGCTATTTCAAATCCTAAAGGATGATGCCATGAAAGTGCTGTACTCAACATGCCAGAAAATTTGGAAAATACAGCAGTGGCCACAGGACTGGAAAAAGTCAGTTTTCATTCCAATCCCAAAGAAGGTCTGTGCCAAAGAATGCTTAAACTACCTCACAATTGCACTCATCTCACACTCTAGCAAAGTAATGCTCAAAATTCTCCAAGCCAGGCTTCAACAGTACATGAAACGTGACTTCCAAATGTACAAACTGAATTTTAAAAAAGCAGAGGAACGAGAGATCAAATTGTCAACATCTGTAGGATCAACAAAAATTAAGAGTTTCAGAAAAACATCTACTTCTGCTTTATTGATTAAACCAACGCCTTTGACTGTGTGGATCACTGGAAGATTCTTCAAGTGAAGACAATAACAGACCACCTGACCTGGCTTCTGAGAAATCTGTATGCAGGTCAAGAAGCAACAGTTGGAACTGGACATGGGAAAATAGACCGGTTACAAACCAGGAAAGGAGTACATCCAGGCTGTATACTGTCAACCTCCTTATTTAACTTATATGCAGTGCACATCATGAGAAATGCTGGATGGATGAAGCACAGACTGGAATCAGGATTGCTGGGAAAAATATCAATAACCTCAGATATGCAGATGACATCATAATTATGGCACAAAATGAAGAACTAAACAGCCTGTTGATGAAAGTAAAGAGGAGAATGAAAAAGTTGGTTTAAAACCAGCATTCAGAAAAATAAGATCATGGCATCCGGTCCCATCAGTTCAGTTCACTTAAGTTCAGTTCAGTCGCTCAGCCGTGTCCGACTCTTTGCGACACCATGAATCTCAGCACGCCATGCCTCCCTGTCCATCACCAACTCCCGGAGTTCACTCAGACTCACGTCCATCAAGTCAGTGGTGCCATCCAACCACCTCTTTCTCTGTTGTCCCCTTCTCCTCCTGCCCCCAATCCCCTCCCAGCATCAGAGTCTTTGCCAATGAGTCAACTCTTCGTATGAGGTGGCCAAAGTACTGGAGTTTCAGCTTTACATCATTTCTTCCAAAGAAATCCCAGGGTTGGTCTCCTTCAGAATGGACTGGTTGGATCTCCTTGCAGTCCAAGGGACTCTCAAGAGTCTTCTCCAACACCACAGTTCAAAAGCATCAATTCTTCGGTGCTCAGCCTTCTTCACAGTCCAACTCTCACATCCATGCATGACTACTGGAAAAACCATAGCCTTGACTAGACGGACCTTAGTCGGCAAAGTAATGTCTCTGCATTTGAATATGCTATCTAGGTTGGTCATAACTTTCCTTCCAAGAAGTAAGCGTCTTTTAATTTCATGGCTGCAGTCACCATCTGCAGTGATTTTGGAGCCCAAAAAATAAAGTCTGACACTGTTTCCACTGTTTCCCCATCTATTTCCCATGAAGTGATGGGACCGGATGCCATGATCCTCATTTTCTGAATGTTGAGCTTTAAGCCAACTTTTGCACTCTCCTCTTTCACTTACATCAAGAGGCTGTTTAGTTCTTCTTCACTTTCTGCCATAAGGGTTGTGTCATCTGCATATCTGAGGTTATTGATATTTCTCCCGGCAATCTTGATTCCAGCTTGTGTTTCTTCCAGTCCAGCATTTCTCATGATGTACTCTGCATAGAAGTTAAATAAGCAGGGTGACAATATACAACCTTGACGTACTCCTTTTCCTATTTGGAACCAGTCTGTTGTTCCATGTTCAGTTCTAACTGTTGCTTCCTGACCGGCACATAGGTTTCTCAAGAGGCAGGTCAGATGGTCTGGTATTCCCATCTCTTTCAGAACTTTCCACAATTTATTGTGATCCACACAGTCAAAGGCTTTGGCATAGTCAATAAAGCAGAAATAGATGTTTTTCTGGAACTCTCTTGCTTTTTCCATGATCCAGCAGATCTTGGCACTTTGATCTCTGGTTCCTCTGCCTTTTCTAAAACCAACTTGAACATCAGGAAGTTCACAGTTCACATATTGCTGAAGCCTGGCTTGGAGAATGTTGAGCATTACATTACTAGCATGTGAGATGAGTAGAATTGTGTGGTAGTTTTAGCATTCTTTGGCATTGCGTTTCTTTGGGATTGGAATGAAAACTGACCTTTTCCAGTCCTGTGGCCATTGCTGAGTTTTTCAAATTTGCTGGCATATTGAGTGCAGCACTTTCACAGCATCATCTTTCAGGATTTGAAAGAGCTCAACTGGAATTCCATCACCTCCACTAGCTTTGTTCGTAGAGATGCTTTCTAAGGCTCACTTGACTTCACATTCCAAGATGTCTGACTCTAGATGAGTGATCACACCATCGTGATTATCCATGTCGTGAAGATCTTTTTTGTACAGTTCTTCTGTGTATTCTTGCCACCTCTTCTTAATATCTTCTGCCTCTGTTAGGTCCAGGCCATTTCTGTCCTTTATCGAGCCCATCTTTGCATGAAATGTTCCCTTGGTATCTCTAATTTCTTGAAGAGATCTCTAGTCTTTCCCATTCTATTCTTTTCCTCTATTTCTTTGCATTGGTCACTGGGAAGGCTTTCTTATCTCTCCTTGCTCTTCTTTGGAACTCTGCATTCAGATGCTTATATCTTTCCTTTTCTCCTTTGCTTTTCACTTCTCTTCTTTTCACAGTTATTTGTAAGGCCTCCTCAGACAGTCATTTTGCTTTGTTGCATTTCTTTTCCATGGGGATGGTGTTGATCCCTGTCTCCTGTACAATGTCACAAACCTCAGTCCATAGTTCATCAGGCACTCTATCAATCAGATCTAGGCCCTTAAATCTATTTCTCACTTCCACTGTATCCCATCAGTTCATGGCAAATAGATGGAGAAACAATGTAAACAGACACTTTTCTTTCTTGGGCTCCAAAATCACTGCAGACGGTGATTGCAGCCATGAAATTAAAAGATGCTTGCTCCTTGGAAGAAAAGCTATACTAACCTAGAAAACAGAAACTGCAGTCACTCAGTTGTCTCACTCTTTGCAATCCCATGGACTGTAGCCTAGTAGGCTCCTCCATCCATGGGATTTCCAGGGATGAGTACTGGAATGAGTTCCATTTCCTTTCTCAAGGAATCTTCCCAATCCAGGGATCGAACCCACATCACCCACATTGCAAGGAGACTCTTTACCATATGTCTGACCAAACTTGACAGCATATTACAAAGCAGAGATATTACTTTGGCAACAAAGATCCATATAGCCAAAGCTATGGTTTTTCCAGTAGTCAGGTATGGATGTGAGAGTTGGACTATAAAGAAAGCTGAGTGCTGAAGAATTTATGCTTTTAAACTGTGATGTCGGAGAAGACTCTTGATAGTCCCTTGGACTGCAAGGAGATCCAACCAGTCCAACCTAACAGAAATCAGTCCTCAATATTCATTAGAAGGACTGATGCTGAAGCTGAAGCTCCAATACTTTGGCCACCTGATGCAAAGAACTGACTTATTGGAGAAGACCCTGATGCTGAGAAAGATTGAAGGCGGGAGGATAAGGGGATGACAGAGGATGAGATGGCTGGATGGCATCACCAACTCGATAGACATGATTTTGAGCAAACTCCGGGTGTTGGCAATGGACAGGGAGGCCTGGCATGCTGTAGTCTATTGGGTCACAATGATTGGACACAACTGAGTGACTGAACTGAACTGAACAAGAGCCTAGGCAAAAGGTAAGATAGTTTATTATTGAAGTTAAGAAGGAAGATTTAAGTGACTGGGGAGGAGATTTGTAAATGTGTGGAATAATAGGAAAGCACATGACCTTCCATAATGCTCTGAGGGACACACTGCCTGACTCTTTCAGAAGGCAGAAGGATGAAAAAAAAAAAAGAGGAATGAGTAACAACCTCTACTTCTCTACATGCTGAAATTCAGAGAACAGACTTCTCCTACTTGAAACAATAAAACATGACAAAACATAACATTGTTTTGAAATATGGGATGATAACATAGTTCAGGACTAATTCTTAAACAAAGGGAAACAAACATGGTAAACCCCAGGACTGTACCAGATTTCTATCCAGAAACAATTTCTGAATCTTGGCGCAGTAAAGAGGAACCAAAACAGAGCCAATAGTCTTCCTTAGTTGAGGAGACAGAGATCAAAGTTCAGGAAAACTGCTGCAGGCAAACTTTGGAAGGCAGAATGCTGAAAAGAAAGGCATCATGAAGATAGAACCCCAGAAATAAGAGTGGGGTCTCATTGACCCTTTTGCTGAAAACCTATCAACACATGCACAGAGTGAAAACTCATGAAGGAAGTGGGAGTCCAAGAATCTTTAAAGTTCACAAGTCCTGGTTTTCAAGAGGACTGGGAAATTTTTGAATTCCAGCCAGTGGAGACCACTTTGGACAATATTTAAATATCAATCAGTGAAGACCCAAGACAGGTCAATTCTTGTTAGTAAGAAGACACGTCTGTTGGTCTATTTCTACTCCAGTGCTCTCTGTGATGTCAGTTCAAGTTATCAAGTCTACAACATTTTTTATTTCTTTCTCTGTCCATTTCTGTTTCTTCCCCCCTTACAAGTGTTAATCCCAAAGGCAGTCCCTAATAAATTTTACATTTTGTCTTGGAGTCTGCTTCTTAGAGAATCAAAAATGTGATAACAATTCTGTTTGTGAATGTGGTTGATTTACCCCAATCTTACTAAAATTTTTTATTAAACAAATAATATAATTACTATAACATCAGTAATGAATAGTATACTAGCTTGATTTTTATTAGTTTTTATAGCTTCTATTGTAGAGATAAAGAAGCTATGAGTCCAAAAGTGAAGAGGAAGAAGACAAAAATAGAACTGACATTTATTGAACATTTATTATGTGTCAGCATTATAATGTAGAACCTAACCCTTGTGTACTGTCCAACTAATCTATACAACACTCTTCAGAGAACAAAAGCATATCACTGTTAATAGATGAAGAAACTGAGACTCAGAAGTAAATGTCCAGGCTAGTTTAAAAAAAAAAATAGTGAAGGACAGAAACAATGTTTTAATCCAAATGTCTGACTTCAAATATCTGTCTGCTTCACTAATCAAAACTGCCTTATGTGCAACTGTAAAGAAAACATAAATTGAATCAAGAATCTTCTAGTCCAAATTTAGTTTTCTTCAGTGTGCATCTACTGGTCAAAGTATATAATCCCCCATCTACTGCTCATCTCAAATTAGTTTTATAGTGTAACAAGTTTTATTTAATTCTGAAGTGTATCCATAAAAGTTTTACCCATTTTATGTAAATGAAAGTATTCAAATAAATATATGATTAATTAGGAAAATGATTCAAACTAAACTCTAATAATGGTCATTTAAAACATTTTGAATTCAACCCCTAATTTTTTCCTATAATTTGCAGGTTTTTGTAGACTGCATTTGCAGAAACATTTTCTGACCCAATTATCTTGTGCTTTTATTTAACTTTTGACAACTGACTCTAACTTTATATTTGGGGGCATGTCTATCTTAATTATTGGCACATAGTATCTTCTCTGTCCAGATATCATCACTGACTTTTTTCACTTTCAGAGACATTCCAGTTTTACTCCCAGAGTCCATAGCTTGAAATCCTTTGCTGAGAATCATGAGTGCAAATTTATAGTACAAAGATAACATGGGATATAACTGGGTGTAAAAAGTTATATGCTCAGAATGAATATAATATGTAAGTTTATATCAAGATAGTATAAAGTAGTTTTATGAAATTACAGATATACTAATAAATTTTTGTGGGAATCAACAAGCAGTCAGCAGGGTCATTTTGTTCTTACAATGCTGCCTATAAAGAAAAGAATCACGGATGCAAATGAAAGGTAGGGAAGAAGATTGCAATGTGCCTGGAAACTTGTAGCTTCTTTTTAAGAATAAAGCAGTAGAGTGGGACTTCAACCACTAAAGCATTTTTCCTAAATAGTGTTGAAAACACTGGATCTTTCACCAGACATGAAATGCTCTTAGTTTATAAAACAGTTCTCTAGGATAATTAAGTAATGTAATATTTTAGTTTAGGAATGTATTATAGTGTCTAAGATTTTATTAGATAGTGTGATTTAAGGTTTAATCATGATGGTGTAATCACTCACCTAGAGCTAGACATCCTGGAATGTGAAGTCAAGTGGACCTTAGGAAGCATCACTATGAATAAAGCTAGTGGAGGTGATGGAATTCCAGTTGAGCTATTTCAAATACCAAAAGATGATACTGTCAAAGTGCTGCACTCAATGTGCCAGCACATTTGGAAAACTCAGCTGTAGCCACAGGACTGGAAAAGGTCAGTTTTCATTCCAATCGCAAAGAAAGATGATGCCAAAGAATGCTCAAACTACCGAACACTTGTAGTCATCTCACACGCTAGCAAAGCAATGATCAAAATTCTCCAAGCCAGGCTTCAACAGTACGTGAACCATGAACTTCCCAATGTTAAAGCTGGATTTAGAAAAGGCAGACAAACCAAAGAGCAAGTTGCCTTCGTTTGTTGGATCATTGAAAAAGTAAAAGAGTTCCAGAAAAACATCTACTTATGCTTTATTGACTATGCCAAAGACTTTGACTGTGTGGATCACAATAACTGTGGAAAATTCTGAAAGAGACGGGAATACCAGACCACCTGACCTGCCTCTTGAGAAATCGGTATGCAGGTCAAGAAGCAACAGTTAGAATGGGACATGGAACAACAGACTCATTCCTAATAGGAAAGGAGTACGTCAAGGCTGTGTATTGTCACCCTGCTTATTTAACTTATATGCAGAGTACATCATGAGAAATGCTGGACTGGAAGAAGCACAAGCTGGAATCAAGATTTCCAGGAGAAATAGCAATAACGTCAGGTATGCAGATGACACCACCCTTATGGTAGAAAGTGAAGAACAAAAGAGCCTCTTGATGAAAGTAAAAGAGGAGAATGAAAAAGTTGGTTTAAAGCTCAGCATTCTGAAAACTAAGATCATGGTATCCAGCCCTATCATTTCATGGGAAATAGATGGGGAAACAGTGCAAACAGTGGCTGACTTTATTTTGGGGGGGCTCCAAAATCACTGCAGATGGTGATTGCAGCCAAGAAATTAAAAGATGCTTACTTCTTGGAAGGAAAGTTATGACCAACCTAAACAGCATATTAAAAAGCAGAGGCATTACTTTGCCAACAAAGGTCCATCTAGTCAACACTATGGTTTTTCCAGTAGTCATGTATGGATGTGAGAGTTGGACTATAAAGAAAGCTGAGCACCAAAGAATGATGCTTTTGAACTGTGGTGTTGGAGAAGACTCTTGAGCTCTTGGACTGTAAGGAGATCCACCAGTCCATCCCAAAGGAGTCAGGAGTGTTCATTGAAAGGACTGATGTTGAAGCTGAAACTCCAATACTTTGGCCACCTGATGTGAAGAGCTGACTCATTGGAAAACACCGATTCTGGGAAAGATTGAAGGCAGGAGGAGAAGGGGACGACAGAGGATGAGATGGTTGGATGGCATCTCTGACTCAATGGACATGAGTTTGGGTAAACTCCGGGAGTTGGTGATGGACAGGGAGACCTGGCGTGTTGCAGTCCATGGGGTTTCAAGGAGTCAGACCTGACTGAATGACTGAACTGAACTGAACTGAAGATTTGACTGACTGTCATTTCAATAACAGCTGACAGCACCTTGCTGTCTATAACTAAGCAAAAAACAGTTTGGGACCTTAGACTTAATACTCCTGAAATAATTTCCAATGAGTTGATGAACTGTTTTTTCTAAGTGGATTTTTCTTTTAATTGGAGGTTAACTACTTTACAGTATTTATTGTTTTCTGCCATAAAACAACATGAATCAGTCATAACTATATATATTTATATAAGTGTATGTGTATATATATATATATATATATCCCCTCAATCTTGAGCCTCCGTCCAACCTCCCCCACCATCCCACCCCTCTAGGTCATCGCAGAGTGCCAGACTGGGGTCTCTGTGTTATATAGCAGCTTCCCACTATCTATATATTTTACACATGGTAGTGTATACAGGTCAGTGCTACTATTCCATGTTGTCCCACCCTCTCTGTCCCCCAGGTGTGTTCACAAGTCCATTCTCTACATATGCATCTCCTTTCCTTCCCTGCAAATAGGCTCACCAATACCATTTATCTAGATTCCATATATATAGGTTAATATATGGTATTTGTTTTTCTCTTTCTGACTTACTGCACTCTGTATAATAGGCTCTAGGTTCATCCACTTTGTTCATTTTATGGCTGACTAATATTTCATTGTATATATGTACCACAAATTCTTTATCTATTCATTTTTTGATGGACATCTAGGTTGCTTCCATGTCCTGGCTATTGTAAATAGTGCTGCAGTGAACATTGGGGCACATAAGTCTTTTTGAATTATGGTTGAAGGCAATGGCACCCCACTCCAGCATTCTTGCCTGGAAAATCCCATGGACAGAGGAGCCTGGAAGGCTGCAGTCCATGGGGTTGCTGAGGGTTGAACACGACTGGGCGACTTCACTTTCACTTTTCACTTTCATGCATTGGAGAAGGAAATGGAAACCCACTCCAGTGTTCTTGCCTGGAGAATCTCAGGGATGGGGGAGCCTGGTGGGCTGCCGTCTATGGGGTCGCACAGAGTCGGACACGACTGAAGTGACTTAGCAGTAGCAGTAGCAGAATATGTGTCCAGTTGTGGGATTGCTGGGTCATACAGTAGTTTCATTTCTAGTTAGTTAAGGAATCTCCATAGTGGCTGTATCAATTTGCATTCCCATCAATAGTGCAAGAGGGTTCCCTTTTCTCTACATCCTCTCCAGCATTTATTGTTTGTAGATTTTTTGATGATGGCCATTTTGACTGGTAGGAGGTGATAACTCACTGTAGTTTTGATTTACATTTCTCTAATAATGAGCCATATTGAGCATCTTTTCATGTGTTTATTGTATGTATGTATGTCTTCTTTGGAGAAATCTTTGTTTAGGACTTCTGACCATTTTTTGATTGGCTTGCTTGATTTCTTAATATTAAGTTGCCTATATATTTTGAACATTAATACTTTGTCTACTGCTTCATTTGCAATTATTCCTCCATTCTGAAGGTAGTCTTTTCATCTTGTACTATTTTCTTTCTTGTTGGTTTTATAATTCATGAAGTTTCAGAGAGTTAAAAAAAAACATACATAAACAG
>SJYQ01015657.1:47355-90917 GCA_006410935.1 Redunca redunca | reverse complement strand
ACCCAAGTATATTTGTCTAATGAGTTTTGATACTTTAGGCAATTTTGCCTGAAGATGATGATGCTTAGCCAAAGGAAGAAAACTCTAAGGGTAAAATTTTGGAGACTATAGTTATTCTGAAATTAAGAAATATATATATATATATATATATATATAACAGATTACTTACTCAGCAGGGCTTCCCAAGTGGCACTAGTGATCAAGAATCCACCTGCCAATGCAGAAGATGCAAGAGACAGGTTCAATCCCTGGGTCAGGAAGATACCCTAGAGAAGGAAATGGAAACCCACTCCAGTGTTCTTACCTGTAAAATTCCAATAAAGAGGGGCTTGAAGGGCTATAGTCCATGGGGTCCTGAAGAGTTGGACGTGATTAAGCGACTGAGTATGCACAAACACACACACACTCAGCACACTTGAACAAATGAAGTTTTTTTTTTTTCTTTCAGTCAGTGTAGTAGCATATTGCTAATATATTCTCTTTATCTGTCTTTACCTGGTGGATAATTTCAGAAAATAGAGACCTGCAACTTTAAGCATTTAAAAATATATCTAAACTATATGAACATATTTTTAAATATACTATTCTTCAAGGCATGGTGAAAATTACTATTTTTGCTAGCTGAAGCAGAAATTCTTCTTATGGGAAGAATAGTCTTTATTGAGTAAAATCTCTTAATGTATCTCTTGAAGGTCCATGGTGAGGTCCAATGGCATGAGTTGGAAGGAGACTAGGAAGAAATGTTCAAATTCTCTGCAAAAGGAGAAAACAGACATACAGGGCTTGGGGACCACTGAGGGTACCTAGATTCAGGAGAGTCCGGGGTCTGATTAGTTAAATGGTTGAAGAGTGGAGAATTCTACATTTTAAAATTATCCACTGTACAGTCTGATGAGATATTTCTCCCACCTGGTAAACACTTCTGCACAAAAACACTAGTATTCCCAATTGCCTTGCAGGCTTGCCTTTTAGGGTGTATCAAGACAGATTAGTTCCATGTATTTCACTTGGTGAGTAAATGAACAAGAAGGTGAATGAACTGATGGCTATACTTGTTTGCATTCTCTAGGAAGATATTCATAATTATACAAGTTATGTTCAAATATTGAAAGGCCACAGAAGCCCTAGAGATACCTAGGCCCATTCACAACTCCATTAAGTGGCCCATGGCTATTAGGCTATGTGAGTGCTTAGGTTTGCCTTTGGCAGTTTTTGGTCTTTCTGCTGGTTGTCAGTTTTACTTACAGCTCCAGGCACTATGTCTATTGGCTGAGTCCAATTTTCTTCAGTGAAATAAAATTGCCTGTGTGAGTTGAGAACATAGGTAGTGAAAGTTATTTAAAAAATAATATCAAACATGAGTAATTAGTTTGTGGCATAGGTCTGGAACTATGTGTGATTTTGTAAGTAAATTGCATAATTTTCAGCCCATGGTCTATATTTTGATTGCTCAGGTGGCTGCTTTTTTCTTTTTTGTTGTCTTTTGTGATATATTCTTCATAGTTGAGATTACTCATTAAATAGGAAGAGATCTAATATGAAAATACCTGGGAATGATCCAAGGGCACATTGGAAATAAGAAAAATATTCCAGGAATAAAAGGCTTGGGAGGAAGAATTCTTGGAAAATGAAGATAGTAATAATTCTTTCCATAAATAGAAAATAACTATTAATAGTGATATACGTACTTATATAAAATTTACTTCAGATTAGAATTTTTTAAGTGAGACATTTGAATGCAATGAAGAGAAATGCAAATATAGCTAAATATCTTATCTAATATATACAGAATTATTTAATGGGTGCTGAAAAAGGTACCATCCTGAAAATCACACTTTTATTGTTATTGTTGTTGCTTAAAGATATCACTGCTAAAAGGAATGTTAAAGAGGAGTAAATTCAGTAAAAGTGAGCAGAACAACACATTAACATGTCTTAAAAATAGTTCTGTGTGTGGGAGAGAAGATGGTTGCTCTAAACTTCATTAAGCCGATTGTTGAAAAGACATCTGGAAGCTGATATACTAGGGGAGGCCAAGCAATAAACATGCATTGCTATTTTACTTTAAAATGGAGTCATTTAAGCTGGATTTGCTTGAACAAAATGCATTTTTAGTACTTGAAAATTGAGTTGCTTCCCTGGATCACTGCTGGTGTTGGGGGAAGACAAGAGAGATAGGAGGTGAAGGGAGTGCTCAGTTTCCAAGACAGGACAGAGACAATTGAGTGATGGGCAATCATAGGCCAGCTCCCAAAGTAGAGCCATCTAGGTCTGAAATTATACTGTGAGCAACTTTATTATTTCTTCAAGAATTATAATCTCATTGAAGGTAAAAACTGTCATTTTTTGTATTTCTATCAACCAAAATAAGTATTTGATGAAAATAAAATGATGGTTATTTCTCAGTAAATAAAATATAAAAGTTTTATTGGAAAAGATGTCATTCAGAATTGGATATAGTGGGTGTTGAAAGAATTTTTTTTTTTTTTTGCAAAATATCAAAACGTTCCCAGACCACTATATCCGTTGTTTCAATCAATGAAGGATTAGACCTTATTGTTGTAAAGGTTATTAAGAGTAACTGCTTTCGAGAAATTTAAAAGCCACTTGAGCCAAATTATGAGTATACTAAATTTTTTCTTCTTGGAACTTCATATCTAATAATTCTTTAACATTAATTTACTGTTTATGCATGGAAAGTGAAGTCTTTTATTCAAGGATAAAGTTGATGTAAAAGTACATATCCAAAGACATTTTGTGAACGTTCACTTTTGCTTTACATTATTGCCAAAGGCCCACCACAAGGCAGGTTTGAGGCTACAGCATGATATATAGGATTCCACCACTCCAAAATAATTTTAAACCAAAGCAGTAGAATTAGGTTTATTTATTAATATGAACCCTCATGCTGTTATGTCATGATCTTTTGTACAACTTCTGCATAAATGACAAACTTTCTTTTAATTCTGGTAATGAGCATCAAACAGTAATCATGAATGTACTTATAAGTTCAAATTCATTCATTATTTCATGGTTTTACTTCCCTGAAATTTATTGAATGGATCCCAGAGCACAGGAACTATTCTGGACAGTGGTCATTTAATGATGAATAAAAGAAATAAAAATCTTGCATTCAAGTAATTTCTATTTTAGTTCACCCAGAGTCATCCCTCTCTTTCTGTACCATTTACACAAACATTTAATGTCTGTTCTATGTATTTGTGCACCTGTGTAACTTGTCCATAATGGTCACTTTCCTGAAACTATAGTCATTTTTGTGTATTCCCAGGGATTCTGAATATGCGTGGATCCTCAAAGTCACCGCTAATTCTTGCCTAACTTTGGTTAACAATCTGGTTTTATTAGTTTGTCATCTCTCTGTGTGTCTTCTCTTGCTGTCATCAAAGCACATGTTTAAAGGGCTTAATATTTTTTCTATTCTAAAGCAGCTTTTTAAAAAATGTATACAAATGAGTTTCTTTAAAAAGTATTACCAGAGATTATGCTCAGCATAATTCTCCTTGACCCTGACTCCCACTTCAATTACAGAGCACTTTTGCTTTCTATTTTATACATCCCTCTACTGTTTGAAGTTTCACAAGCATGTATTGCTTTTTTTATGCAGGGAAAACAATAAAGATATTAAAATTTTGAGTAAGCTTCTAAGGGGATAGGTCAAGCAAATATATCCTCCAAAGGGGTTTCCAAATATTAAATTTAATTTATATGAGTTATTGAGAGAACTGTAAGAAATTTAATTAAGTTTTTCTTATGAAGAATAGAGATGATAAGAAAAACATTTTCCCAACCACATCGCCTATATAATTAGGAATATCATGAAAGATAAAAGTGTTCATCCTCTAGAATAAATGGAATATTCTCATCCTTCAGCATGAAAATGTTAGTCCAAATAAATTACAGCAATCAAACACTTCAAGTACAAAATGAAAATTTTTGAAGGATACCATTTAAACTGTAGGGAATAGACCTTACAATCTGACTGTAATTTCAAAAGGCCCTAAATCAGATAGACAAATAGGACCAAAACATGACTCCTGATTTTATATTTCTGTGCTAATTCTTATCTGTGTCATTACTCTATTTTTGAGACATTTCTCAACCTTACCACATCAAGATTCCCAGTTCAAAGAATAAGGGTGGAGATAAGATGAAAACCATGGATGGAATTAACCATCTATGGGACTACTACTTTGACTATACTTTTCACTTCTTTATACTCACTGAACCCTTCGGAAATGCTTGCATATTTTGTTTTATATTTTTCTCCCACTGATGTACATCTTTGTTTTTTCCGAGTAGCTCTATAACACCTGTAAATGAGATCTTTGAGAATATTTTTGTAACTCTTTTCCTAGAGGAGTGCCACCTGATAGAGGATAAATTTATTTATTAAAAATAGTATTAATTTAATGAAGCTTTAACATGGTAATTTAGTCAAGGGGCTGTCAGAAAAAATAAATAAATGAAACAAGATGCCATTTAAGAAATGTTAATCTAGGGCATAGAGTACTATAATAGGAATGAACAAGATCTGACAGCATGTTTCCAGTGTTTTTATATTTATTAGTCTGTTTATTTGGGGGTATTCAAAAAGTGTTTTGGTGGTTATAAAGCAAAGACAAAAGCTATAGTAACCAGCTTTAAGGATGGTCCCAGTGATGCTCACCCCTTCGTGTTCATGCCTCTTGTCTCACCCTCCTGCATTGAATGGAGATGACCTGTGAAGCAAGTAGAAGATTGGCGAAATTATTGGAGTTTCTGCCTTTCCATCTTGGATCATTTTCTCAGCAGGAAACCAGCCGCCATATCCTGAGAGTTCTCAAGCAGTCTTTTGGAGAGTTCTCTGTGGCAAGGAATAGATTCCTCCTGCCAGCAGCCAGCACCGACTAGTCAGGCATCTGAGCAAGTCCACTTAGAAATGATCCTCCAGCCACCATAAAATGTGAAGTTGTCAGCATCTCTGACCATCAGCTTGACCACAACCTTATGAGAGGTGATGAGCTAGAACCTTCTAGATAAGCCACTGCCCAATACTTATTCACAGAAGATGTATTTATTGTCTTAGACTGTTAGGGGGCAATTTGTTATTCACTAAAAGCTAACTAATATAAGTACATTTACTAAAGAAATTACTATAACTTTTAATTTTTTTCTTTTATTCCATCACATTATAGTTAGAAAATATATTTAAAATCAGAAAAAATTCTGACACAACAGAAAAAAAACTGCTTCATATAAAGTTATAACCATGAGAACACTCTACTACAAGCATATTTAAATATATCTTGCTCCTGATCACTTTTTTTTTATTTTTAACAATGCCAAGAGTCAACATAACAAGTCCTATTAGTGCAGAATTATGCAAACACACAAAAATAGTTTTACAGTTTTTTTTCTTTTTTTTTTAATTTTTATTTTAACTTTAGTTTACTTTACAATACTGTATTAGTTTTGCCAAACATTGACATGAATTCACCACGAGTGTACATGCATTCCCAAATATGAATCCCCTCCCACCTCCCACCCCATACCATCTCTCTGGGTCCTCTCCATGCACCAGCCCCAAGCATCCTGCATCCTGCATCGGACATAGACTGGCGATTCGTTTCTTACATGATAGTATACAAGTTTCAATGCCATTCTCCCATCTCATCCCACCCTCTCCTTCTCTCTCTCCCCCAGAGTTTTTTATTTAAAAATACCATGAATATTTAATCCAAATGATGTTAAATTAAGATGTATCTTAATTCAACAATCCAAGCTTAACATAATTTAATTTAATAAGGTCCTCAAAGGAAAAAAGCATGAACCATGAATATATGCATATAATTTATCTGAAAACAAAGTGATTCCTATTGCTAGTTTTGACCTGCTATAATTAAGTGAAAGTCACTGAGTCACATCCAACTCTTTGTGACCCATGGACTATATAGTCCATGGAATTCTCCAGGCCAAAATACCGGAGTGAGTAGCCTTTCCCTTCTCCAGGGTCTTCCCAATCCAGGGATCAAACCCAGATCTCCTGCATTGCAGGCAGATTCTTTACCAGCTGAGCCACAGGGGAAGCCCTGTAATACTGGAAAGGGTAGCCTATCCCTTCTCCGGGGGATCTTCCCAACCCAGTAATCTAACTGGCATTTCCTGCATTGCAGGTGGATTCTTTACCAACTGAGCTATCAGTTCAGTTCAGTTCAGTCGCTCAGTCATGTCTGACTCTTTGCGACCCCATGGACCACAGCACGCCAGGCCTCTCTGTCCATCACCAACTCCCGGAGTTTATCCAAACCCATGTCCATCAAGTCAGTGATGCCATCCAACCATCTCATCCTCTGTTGTCCCCTTCTCCTCCTGTCCTCAATCTTTCCCAGCATCAGGATCTTTTCAAATGAGTCAGCTCTTCACATCAGGTGGCCAAAGGATTGGAGTTTCAGCTTCAACATCAGTCCTTCCAATGAACACCCAGGACTGATCTCCTTTAGGATGGACTGGTTAGATCTCCTTGCAGTCCAAGGGACTCTCAAGAGTCTTCTCCAACACCACAGTTCAAAAGCATCAATTCTTCAGTGCTCAGCTTTCTTCACAGTCCAACTCTCACATCCATACATGACCACAGGAAAAACCATAGCCTTGACTAGATGGAACTTTGTTGGCAAAGTAATGTCTCTGCTTTTTAATATGCTGTCTAGGTTGGTCATAACTTTCCTTCCAAGGAGTAAGCTATCAGGGAAACCCTAAATCTGTTTTCAACATCTTTTTGTAAATGATGATTAAGGTGCACAGCATTCAAAGGTAAGAATCTCAATTAAATTGTCCTAAAGAAATGTTCTAAAATGTCTCAATTGTTCCAGATTAAAATTATAAACTGATATTGGAGTTTATTTCTGCCTCAAACTTTATACTGAAAAAGAAAACAGAGACTATAATAATTCATCCATCCTCCTAGTAATTGCACTCTATCATTCTTCTTATTGATTTATTCAAATAAGCTGCTGTCATTTTTCTTTCTAATATACACCTCACAGGCAATATATCTCTTCCATGCTCTTCCCACTAAGTGCAATATATCTCTCATAAAAGAAATATATTTTATGCCTTTTTTGAATAAATGTATTTTTAAGAGTTTTGAGGCCCAATATTTCTGTGGTAGCAGTGGCAACCAGAATGAAATGCTAATCTCATCAAAAAGAAAGAAACCATGAAGCCTGACTCAGTACTGAATTCATTTCTCTTGGTCAGAATTATCAGGTCTCAACTGGGCACTCATCTCTCAACCAATACTTTGTGTTCTTCTGTTGTTAGGGAAATGTTAAATATATTTATGGGATTTAATTGTTCAAAGTCTTCCTGAGGACTTGTCAATAAAGGTAAGGGAAGATAATTAGCACTGCTTCCCTCATCTAACTCCCTTAATGTTGGAAAACAATCTGAGTATTCAGTTGGTAAAAAAGAATCTGCTGAGTAGATTCAATTCTCCTGAAGTAAAACTAAAAGCAACTTTTTATATTTAGTTATTTCTAGATATATTCCCTGTAATACTCACTGCTTTTTTTTTTTTTAAACCTCATTTAGCTGTAAATCAAATAGATGTGGTTTTGCTACTCGGCAGTTATCTTGAATATATTTCTTAATCATTTATGTTACTTTTCCTATGGTGATTACATTTCTTAATCACAATTTGAATTATGATTACAATAACAATCATAATTCACAAATCTGAATTATGTTCAGATTTAAAATCAGTGTACTTTAACATTAAAAAGATAGTTGCTTCTCAGTTTTAGACAGAATGACTCTTTGGTTTGTTTATCTCTTGCTTCATATCAGTAGCCCTTGGTCTGATATGTGGTCACTGACCCAAAAAGAACCAAAAGGAGTAAGAAGCTGGATGCGAGGCAAAAGTACTGACAGGATAATAGGAAGAGGGCAATCCTGGTAGAAAGTCCAGGGCATCTTCAGCACTATTTTCAGAGTAGGTTTATCCAGGATATCTAATGAAGTGGAAAGCTACGGCATCTTTTTTAAATTGTTGTATAGTTGATTTGATCGGGGCATGGAATTGAATCCCTGTGATGTTAAATAGTTTTCCTTGGAAATGAAGCAAGATCATTCTGTTGTTTTGGAGACTCCACCCAAGTACTGCATTTCGGATTCTTTCATTGACTTCAGGGCTGCTCCATTTCTTCTAAGGGATTCTTGCCCACAGCAGTAGATATACTGATTGAATTAAATTGGCCCATTCTCATCCACTGATTCCTCAGATGTTAATGTTCCATCTTGCCATCTCCTGCTTGACCATATCCAATTTACCTTGATTCATAGACCTAACAATATTGTTCTATACCATATAGAATTTGACTTTTCAGCACCAGACACATCCACAGCTGAGGGTCATTTCTGCTTTGGCCCAGCCACTTCATTATTTCTGGAGCTATTATTAATTGCCCTCTGCTCTTCCCCAGTAGCATATTGCACACCTTCCAACCTGGGTGGGGGTGGGAGGGCCTCATCTTCCAGCATCATATCTTTTTACCTTTTCAAACAGTCCATGGGGTTCTTCAGGCAAGAATACTGGAGTGGGTTTCCATTTCTTTCTCCAGTGGACCACATTTCATCAGAACTCTTCACTATGACCCATCCATCTTGGGTGGCCCTGCACAGCATGGCTCATAGCTTCAACTATATGTCAAGAAGGCTTATAGCTTCTAGTTTATCCAAGTCTATGTCCCAATTACTGATGCTGAAGAAGCTGAAGTTGACTAGCTCTATGAAAACGTACAAACCTTGTAAAACTAACACCAGGAGAAAAAAAAATGTCCTTTTCATCACAGGGGATTGAAATGCTAAAGTAAGAAGTAGATACCTGATGTAACAGGCAAGTTTAGCCTTCAGTACAAATGAATCAGGGCAAAGGCTAAAAGAGTTTGGTCAAAAGAACACTCTGGTCATAGCAAACACCCTTTCCAACAACCCAAGGGATGACTCTCCAGATGGACATCATCAGATGGTCAATACTGAACTCAGATTCTTTGAACTCAATACTGAACTCAGTTCTTTGCAGACAAAGATGAAACTCTATATCATCAGTAAAAATAAGCATTGGAGTTGACTGTGGCTCAGATCATGAGTTCCTTATTGAAATATTCAGGCTTAAATTGAAGAAAGTGGGGGAAACCACTAGGTCATTCAAATATGACCTAAATCAAATTCCTTATGATTATACAGTGCAGGTGACAAATAGATTCAAGGGCTTACACCTGGTAGACAGGATGCCTGAAGGACTATGGACTGAGGCTTGTAATACTGTACAAGAGGCAGTGACCAAAACCAATTCAAGAAGGCAAAGTGGTTGTGTGAGGAGGCTTCACAAACAGCTGAGGGAAAAAGAAAAATGAAAGGCAAAGGAGAAAGGGAAAGATATACTCAAAAGAATACAGAGTTCCAGAGAATAGCAAGGAGGCTATTCTTAAATGAACAGTGCAAAGAAATAGAGGAAACAGAAAACAAAAAAATTCTGTAAAGCAATTATCCTTCAATAAAATAAAATAAAATAAGGAATAGAGGAAAACAACAGAATGGAAAAGACTAGAGATCTCTTCAAGAAAATTGGAGATATCAAGGGAACATCTCATGCAAGGATGGGTATGATAAAGGATAGAAATGGTAAGGACCTAACAGAAGTAGAGGAGATTAAGAAGAGGCAGCAAGAATACACAGAAGAACTATACAAGAAAAGTCTTAATGATCTGGATAGCCAAGATGGTGTGGTCACACACCTAGAGCAGGCTATCCTGGAGTGTGAAGTCAAGTGGGCCTTCAGAACCATTACTATGGACAGAGCTATTGGAAGTGATGGAATTCTAGCTGAGCTATTTAAAATTCTAAAAGATGATACTGTTAAAATGTTGCGCTCAATGTGTTCAGCAAATTAAAAAAACTCAGCAGTGGCCACAGGACTGGAAAAGGTCAGTTTTCATTCCAATCTCAAAGAAGGGCAATGCCAAAGAATGTTCAAACTACAGTACAATTGCACTCATTTCACATTCCTTCAAGCTAGGCTTTAGCAGTAAGTGAACCAAGAACTTGCAGATGTATAAGCTGGGCTTTTAAGGAGGCAAAGAAACCAGAGATCAAATGCCAGCATTCAATGAAGAAAGCAAGGGAGTTCCAGAAAGACATCTACTTCTGCTTTATTAACTATGCTAAAGCCTTTGATTGTGTGGATCACAACAAACTGAAAAATTCTTAACTAGATGGGAGTGCCAGACCATTTTACCTTTCTCCTGAGAAACCTGTATGCAGGTCAAGAAGCAACAGTTAGATCTGGACATGGAACAAAACTGGGAATAGAGTACGACAAGGTTATACATTGTTACTCCTCTGCTTATTTAACTTACATGCAGATAAATCATGTGAAATGCTGGGCTGGCTGCATCACAAGCTGGAATCAGATTGCTGGGAGGAACATGAATAGCCTCAGATATGCAGATGATACCACACTGTGGCAGAAACTGAAGAGGAACTAAAGAGCCTCTTGATGAGGGAGAGAGAGGAGAGTGAAAAAGATGGTTTGAAACTCAACAATCAGAAAACTAAGATTGTGGCATCTGTTCCTATTATTTCATGCAAATATTAATAGAAGGGAAAAAAGTGGAAGCAACAACACATTTTATTTGGGGGGGCTCCAAAATCATTGCGGATGGTGACTGCAGCCAGGAAATGTAAACGCCTGCTTCTTAGAAGGAAAGCTATGGAAAACATAGAGAGCATTTTAAAAACCAGAGACATCAATCAGCTTACAGAGACATCACTTAGCTGAAAAACTCAAAGCTGTGGTTTTTCCATCTGTTATATATGGATATGAGAGTTGGATTATAAAGAAGGCTGAGCATTGAAGAACTGGTGCTTTCAAACTGTAGTGCTGAAGAAGATGCTTGAGAGTCTTCTGGTCTGCTGGGAGATCAAACCAGTCAATTCTAGGGGAAATAAACCTTGGATATTCATTGGAAGAATTGATGATGAAGCTGAAGCTCCAATACTTTAGCCACCTTATGCAAAGAGCCATTGGAAAAGACTCTGATTCTGGGAAAGATTCAAGGCAAAAGGAGAAGGGGCTGGCAGAGAATGCAATTGTTAGATATATCCCTGACTCAATGGATATGAATTTGAGCAAATTCCAGGAGACAGTTGAGGACATATTGAATATAGGTCCTTGTACTATATAGTAGAATCTTGTTTTTATCTATTTTATATAAAGTAGTGTGTTTCTGGGGGTTTCCCTGGTAGCTCAGCTGGTTAAGAATCCGCCTGCAATGTAGGAGACCCCAGATCAGTTCCTGAGTGGGGAAGTTCCCCTGGAGAAGGGATAGGCTGCTGACTCCAATATTCTTGGGCTTCCCTGGTGGCTTAGATGGTAAAGAATCTACCTGCAATGCGGGAAACCTGGGTTCAATCCTTGGATTGGGAAGATCACTGGAGGAGGGCATGGCGACCAACTCCACTATTCTTGCCTGAAGAATCCCCATGAACAGGGGACCCTGGTTAGATGTGGTCCATGAGATCACAAAGAATTGGAAACAACTGAGTGACTAAACACAGCACAGGAGTATGTATCTGTTAATCCCAAGCACCATCCCCCTTCCCCTTTTGATAACCATAAGTTTGTTTTCTCTTTCTTTGGGTCTATTTCTGTTTTGTACATTTGTATCATTTTTTAAAGTCCACATATATGTGATATTATATGGTATTTGTCCTCGTTCTGAGTACTTCACTTAATATGATAATCTCTAGCTCCATCCATGTTGCTACAAATGACATTATTTCATTTTTTATGTCTTAGTTATATTACCTTGTGGTAGGTACAACATCTTCTTTATTTAGTAATCTTTCAACAGACACTTAGGTTGCTTCTATGTCTTCATTTCAGTTTAGATCAGGCGCGCAGTTATGTTTGACTCTTTGTGACCCCATGAATTGCAACAAGCCAGGCCTCCCTGTCCATCACCAACTCCCAGAATTCACCCAAACTCATGTGCATCAAATCTTTGATGCCATCCAGCCATCTCTACCTCTGTCGTCCCCTTCTCCTCCTGCCCTCAATCCCTCCAAGCATCAAAGTCTTTTCCAATAATTCAATTCTTCACATGAGGTGGACAAAGTATTGGAGTTTCAGCTTAAGCATAAGTTCTTCCAATGAACAACTAGGACTGGTCTCATTTAGGATGGACTGGTTGGATCTCCTTGCAGTCCAAGGGACTCTCAAGAGTCTTCTCCAACAACACAGTTCAAAAGCATCAATTCTTCAGCACTCAGCTTTCTTCACAGTACAAAGCTTACATCCATACATGAGCACAGGAAAAAACATAGCCTTGACTAGGCAGACCTTTGTTGCAAAGTAATGTCTCTGCTTTTTAAATTGCTGTCTAGGTTGGTCATAAATTTCCTTCCAAGAAGTAAGTGTCTTTTAATTTCATGGCTACAGTCATCATCTGCAGTGATTTTGGAGCCCAAAAAATAAAGTCTGACACTGTTTCCACTGTTTCCCCATCTATATCCCATGAAGTGATGGGGCCAGATGCCATGATCTTCGTTTTCTGAATGTTGAGCTTTAAGCCAACATTTTCACTCTCCTCTTTCACTTTCATCAAGAAGCTTTCTAGTTCCTCTTCACTTTCTGCCATAAGGGTGGTGACATCTGCATATCTGAAGTTATTGATATTTCTCCCAGAAATCTTGATTCCAGCTTGTGCTTCTTCCAGCCCAGCGTTTCTCATGATGCACTCTCCACATAAGTTAAATAGGCAGGGTGACAATATACAACCTTGATCGACTCCTTTTCCTATTTGGAACCAGTCTGTTGTTCCATGTCCAATTCTAACTGTTCCTTCCTGACCGGCACATAGGTTTCTCAAGAGGCAGGTCAGGTGCTCTGGTATTCCCATCTCTTAAAGAATTTTCCACAGTTTATCGTGATCCACACAGTCAAAGGCTTTGGCATAGTCAATAAAGCAGAAATAGAACTCCCTTGCTTTTTCCAGTCCCATCCAGGCTGCTATATAACATAGAGCAGAGTTGCATGTGTTATACATTATGTCCTTATAGGTTATCCATTTTAAATATAGCAGTGAGTACATGTCTATCCAAAACTCCCTAACTGTCCCTCCTTCCATCCTTTCCCCCAGCAACCATAAGTTAATTCTTGAAGTCTGTGGATCTGTTTCTGTTTTGTACATAAGTTCATTTGTACCATCTCTTTTTAGATTCCACATATAAAGTATGTCATATGAGATTTCTCCTTCTATGTCTTACTTCAGTAAGTATGATACTCTCTAGATCCATCCATATTGATGCAAATGGCATTATTTCTTTCTTTTTAGTGACTGAGTAATATTCCATTTCATATATGTACCATGTTTTCTTTATTCATTCCTCTATTGATGGACGTTTAGGTTGCTTCCATGTCTTGACTATTGTAAACACCACTGAAATGAATATTAGGGTGCATGTATCCTTTTGGTTTATGCTTTTCTTCAGATATATGCTCAGGAAAGTTCTGGGCTTCTCTGGTGGCTGAGATGGTAAGGAATCCATCTGCAATGCAGGAACCCTGGGTTTGATTTCCGGGTGGGGAAGATCTCCTGGAGAAGGAGATGGCTACCTACACCAGTACTCTTGCCTGAAGAATTCCATGGACAGAAGAGCCTACCGAGCTACAGTCCATGGGACTGCAAAGAGTCAGATGTGACTGGGTGACTAACACACACACATACACACACACACACACAGTAGCTTTATTTTTACTATTTTAGGAACTGCCATATTGAGTGTACCAATTTACAATCCCACCAACAGTTTAGGAGGGTTCCCTTCCTTCCACACCCTCTTTAGCATTTATCATTTGTGCATTTTTTGATGGTAGCCATTCTGGCTGGTGTGAGGTGATACCTCACCATAGTCTTGACTTCATTTCACTTCAGTTCAGTTCAGTTCAGTCACTCAGTCTTTGCGACCCCATGAACCACAGCACGCCAGACCTCCCTGTCCATCACGAACTCCTGGAGTTCGCTCAGACTCACGTCCATCGAGTCAGTGATGCCATCCAGCCATCTCATCCTCTGTCGTCCCCTTCTCCCCCTGCCCCCAATGCCTCCCAGCATCAAAGTCTTTTCCAATGAGTCAACTCTTCGCATGAGGTGGCCAAAGTACTGGAGTTTCAGCTTTAGCATCATTCCTTCCAAAGAAATCCCAGGGTTGATCTCCTTCAGAATGGACTGCTTGGATCTCCTTGCAGTCCAAGGGACTCTCAAGAGTCTTCTCCAACACCACAGTTCAAACGCATCAATTCTTTGGCACTCAGCCTTCTTCACAGTCCAACTCTCACATCCATACATGACCACAGGAAAAACCATAGCCTTGACTAGACGGACCTTAGCCAGCAAAGTAATGTCTCTGCTTTTGAATATACTATCTAGGTTGGTCATAACTTTTCTTCCAAGGAGTAAGCATCTTTTAATTTCATGGCTGCAGTCACCATCTGCAGTGATTTTGGAGCCCCCCAAAATAAAATCTGACACTGTAATAATTAGTGATGCTGACCGTCTTTTCATGTGCCTTTTGGCCCTCTGTACGTCTTCTTTCAGTTCAGTTCAGTTCAATCACTCAGTCATGGCTGACTTTTTGCAACCCCATGTACCGCAGCATGCTAGGCCTCCCTGTCCATCACCAACTCCCAGAGTCCACCCAAACTCATGTCTATCGAGTCGGTGATGCCATCCAACCATCTCAACCTCTGTCATCCCCTTTTCCTCCTGCCCTCAATCTTTCCCAGCATCAGGGTCTTTTCCAGTGAGTCAGCTCTTCACATCAGGTGGCCAAAGCATTGGAGTTTCAGCTTCAACATCAGTCCTTCCAACGAACACCCACAACTAGTCTCCTTTAGGATGGACTGGTTGGATCTCCTTGCAGTCCAAGGGACTCTCAAGAGTCTTCTCCAACAGTTCAAAAAGCATCAATCATTCAGCAACTCAACTTTCTTTATAGTCTGATTCACACATTCATACATGACCACTGGAAAAACCATAACCTTGACTAGATGGAGAGAAATGTTTAGTCTTCGACTATTTTTTTTTTGAGTGCTTGTAGAATTTGATGCTAAGTGTGATGAGCTGTTTGTTTTGAGACTAATCCCTTATCAGTCACATCATTTGAAAACATTTTCTCCCAATCTATGGGTTGTTTTTGTTAATTTTTTTCTTAGCTTTAAAAAAAGCTTTTGAGTTTAAATAGGTCCCATTTGTTTATTTTTGTTTTTATTTCTATCATTCTGGCAGATGGATTGAAAAAGATATTGCTGTGACTTATGTAAGAGCGTATTCTGCCTATATTTTCCTCTAGAAGTTTTATAGTGTTCAGTCTCACATTTAAGCCTTTAATCCATTTTGAGCTTATTTTGTATATCAAGTTAAAGAATTATCTAATTTCATTTTTCTACATGTAGCTGTCCATTTTTCCCAGTACCATTTGTTGAAGGGACTATCTTTCCAGCATTGTGGAGTCTTGCCTCTTTTGTCATAGCTTAATTGACCGTAGGTACATGGGCTTATTTTTGAGCTTTCTTTCCTGTTCCATTGACCTATATTTCTACTTTTGTACCACTACAATACTGTTTTGATGACTATACCTCTAAGGTATAGTTTGAAGTCAGGGAGACTAACTCCTCTAGTTCCATTTTTCTTTCTCAAGATGCTTTAGCTATTCAGGGTCTTTACTGTCTCCATATAAATTTTGAGATTTTTCTTTGTTTGTTTGTTTGTTTTAGTTCTGTGGAAAATGCCATTGATAATTTTATAGGAGTTGCCTTGAACCTGTAGATTACCTTGGGTAGTATACATTCTGACAATAATTTGATTCCTCCAATCAATGAACATAGTGTATCTTTATATCTGTTGTGTCTTTTTTGATATCTTTCATCAACATCTTATAGTTTTCAGAATATAGGTCTTTTGTCTCCTTCGGTAGGCTTATTCCTGTGTTTTCATTTTATATTTTGATGCAATGGTAAATAGAATTGTTTCTTGAATTTTCCTTTCTGGTCTTTCATAGTTAGTGTATAGAAATGCAATAGGTTTCTCTGTATTAACTTCGTAAACTGCAAATTTGCCAAATTCATTGATTTGTTTTAGTAATTTTCTGGTAGCATCTTTCGGATATTCTATGTACAGTGTCATGTCATCTACAAACAGTGACAGTTTAACTTCCTCTTTTCCAATTTGGATTCCCTTTATTTCTTTCTCTTCTCTCATTGCTGTAGGTAGGACTTCAAAAACTATGTTAAATAAAAATGGTGGTGTCTTGTTCTTGAGGTAAGAGGAAATGCTTTCAGGTTTTCACCATTGAGAATGATGCTAGCTGTAGTTTTTTCATACATAACCTTTATTATGTTGAGGTATGTTCCCTCTATGCTCCCTTTCTACAAAGTTTTTAAGAAAAATATTTGCTGAATTTTGTCAAAAGCTTTTTCTGCATATATCAAGATGATTATACAGTTCTTATTCTTCAATTTGTTGATGTGATTTATCACATTGATTGATTTGTTGATGTTGAAGAATCCTTGCATTCCTGGGCTGAATCTCATTTGATCATGATGTATTATCTTCTAATGTATTTCTGGATATGGATTGCTAGTGTTTTGTTGAGAATTTTTGCATCTATGTTCATCAGTGATATTGCCCTGTAGTTTTCTCTTTTTTTGTGATATATTTGTCTGGGTTTGGTATCAGGGTGATGGTGGCCTCATTAAATAAGTTTGGAAGTTTTCCTTCCTCTAAAAATTTTTGGAACAGTTTCAGAAGGATAGATGTTAACTCTTCTCTGAATGTTTGATAGAACTGGCCTGTGAAGCCATCAGGTCCTCGAATTTTGTTGGGAGGTTTTAAATCACAATTCCACTTCAGTGCTTCTCACTGATCTATTCATATTTTCTATTTATTCCTGATTCAGTCTTGGGAGACTGTACCTTTCAAACAGTGTCCATTTTTTCTAGGCTGTCCAATGTATTGGCATACAATTGTTCATAGTAGTCTCCTATGACCCTTGGTATGTCTGTGGAGTCAGTAGTAGCATATCCTTTTTCCATTCTAATTGTATTGACCTGAGTCTTTTCCCTTTTTATCTTGATGAGTCTAGCTAAATGTTTATCAATTTTGTTTATCTTTCCAAAGAGCCAGCTTTTTGGTTCATTAATCTTTGTAATTGTTTTCATTGTCTCCCATTTATTTCTGCTCTAATCTTAATGATTTATTTCCTTCTACTAATTTTATTTTTTTTTAATTTTCATTTTAACTTTAGTTTACTTTACAATACTGTATTGGTTTTGCCATACATTGACATGAATCCACCACGAGTGTACATGCGTTCCCAAACATGAACCCCCTCCCACCTCCCACCCCATAACATCTCTCTACTAATTTTAGATTTTGTGTGTTCTTTCTCTAGTTGTTTTAGGTGCAAGGATAGGTTGTTTATTTGAGATTTTTCTTGTTTCTTCAGGTCAGCTTGTATTGCTATAACCTTTCCTCTTAATAGTTTTTGCTGTATCGGATAGGTTTGAACCATTGTGTTTTCATTTTCATATGTCTCTAAGTATTCTTTTTTATTTTCTCTTTGATTTCTTCTGTGATCCATTAATTTTTTAGCAGCATATTATTTCCTGCCATGTGTTTGGGCTTTTTAGGATCTTTTTTTTTTTTTTTTGTAGTTTATCTTTAATCTCATAACTATGTAGTCATAAAAGATGCTTGATATAATTTCAAGCATCTTTTCTTTAAATCCTCTTAAATTTACCAAGGCTCACCTTGTGGCCCAGAATGTGGTCAATCCTGGAGAATATTCCATGTACACTTGAGAAGAATGTGTAGTCTGCTCTTTTTTGATGGAATGCTCTATAAATATAAATTAAGTCCAGCTTGTCTGAAGTGACATTTAAGGCCTGTGTTTCCTTATTAATTTTCTGTAGAGATGATCTGTCCATTGATAAAAATGGGCATTAAAGTCCCCCATTATTATTGTGCTGCTATCAATTTTTCTCTCTATGGTTGTTAGTATTTGCCTTACATGTTGAGGTGCTCCTGTATTGGGTCCATATGTATTTATAATTGTTATATCTTCCTTCTATATTGAACATTTGATTATTATGTAGTGTTCTTCTTAGTCTCTTATAGCAGTCTTTATATTAAAGTCTATTTTGTCTAATACAAGTATTGTTACTCCAGCTTTCTTTTGATTTCTATTTGTGTGGAATAACTTTTC
The DNA here is from genome assembly GCA_006410935.1 of Redunca redunca. Lineage (NCBI taxonomy): Eukaryota > Metazoa > Chordata > Mammalia > Artiodactyla > Bovidae > Redunca > Redunca redunca. Next base: position 72,593 of record SJYQ01015657.1, on the reverse strand, counting down.
CCATCTCCTTACTTTCAGTCTGTAAGTGTCCCTAGGTCTGAGGTGGGTCTCTTCTAGACAGTATACATATGGGTCACATTTTTGTATCCACTCAGTCTATGTCTTTTGGTTCGTACATTTAAGGTAATTATCAATATGTATGATCCTATTACCATTATCTTTTTATTTTTTGTAGTTTTTTTCCTTCTCTTGTTTCTCCTGCCTAGTTCTCTAGCTCCGCTAGCATTTGTTGTAAAGCTGGTTTAATGGTGCTGCATTCTCTCTCTCTCTATCTCTCTCTCTCTCTTTTCTTTTTACTTTACAATACTGTACTGGTTTTGCCATACATTGACATGAATCCACCACATGTGTACATGAGTTCCCAACCCTGAAGCCCCCTCCCACCTCCCTCCCCATATCATCTCTCTGGGCCATCCCAGTGCACCAGCCCCAAGCATCCTGTATCCTGTATCAAACCTAGAGTGGTCTACCACAAAGCCACAGTCATCAAGACAGTATGGTACTGGCACAAAGACAGAAATATAGATCAATGGAACAAAACAGAAAGCCCAGAGATAAATCCACACACCTATGCATTCTCTTAACTTTTGTTTGTCTGTAAAAATTTTGATTCCTCCATCAAATCTTGATGATAGTCCTGCTGGGTAGATTGTTTTTGATTGTAAGTTCTTCTCTTTCATGACTTTGAATATATTGTGCCATTCCTTCTGGGCTATAGAGAGTTTCTGTTGAGAAATCAGCTGATAGCCTGATGAGAGCTCCCTTGTATGTTGTCATTTTCCTTGTTGTTTTTAATATTTTATCTTCATCTTTAATTTTTGTTGGTTTGATTACTATGTGTCTTGGTGTATTCTTTTTTGGTTTTATTCTGCCTGGGACTCTCTGTGCTTCCTAATTTGGTTGACTATTTCCTTTCCCATGAGGGAACTTCTCACCTATTATCTCTTCAAATATTTTCTTGGGTTCTTTCTCTCACTTCTCCTTCTGGGACTTCTATAATAATGTGAATGTTGGTACATTTAATGTTATCCCAGGTGTCTCTTAGACTGTCTTTGTTTCTTTTCATTTTTTCTTGTATTTTGTTTTGCAACAGTGATTTCCACCTTTCTGTCTTCCAGGTGACTTATCTGTTTTTCTGCCTCAGTTATTATGCTATTGATTTATTCTAGTGTATTGTTTATCTCTGTTTGATCATTCTTTAGTTCTTTTAGGTCTTTGGTAAACATTTCTTGCATCTTCTCCATTCTTTTTCTGAGATTTTGGATCATCTTCACTATCATTATTCTGAATTCTTTTTCGGGAAGTTTGCCTATTGCCACTCATTTAGTTGCTCACCTGGGGATTTATCTTGTTCCTTCATGTGGGACATAATCCTATACCATTTTGTTTTTATTAGCTTTCTATGATTGTGGTTTCTGATCTGGAGGCATGTTTTTTTTGTTTGTTTGTTTTTATTTTTTTCCCCAGAGTTTGTAATATTCTGTTTTTCTTTTTCTTGATTTTCAGAAGGCCTGTCTGAAGTGTTTCATCTTAATAAACCTAAGTGAATGCTGGGGTGGCTTGGATCCACTCTGCTCTCTCTCTGGCAAGTTCTGAGGGCCTTGAACAGTGGCAGCAGAAGCTGTAGCACCCAGCCAGACATGCCAGCTGAGCACTGTTTGAGTTCATACCCTCTTGCCCTGACACTCAGGCCCACTGCCAGAAGTCCATCCCAGGGCCCCAGCCTCTGACACAGAGAGGGGCAGAGGAGGATAGAAGGAGTCCAAGTTGGGGCCAGGCAGTACTGCAGCTGTGTCAACTAGTATTTTAATATTTTTAATATTTGAAAGCCTATTAATAATATTTGTCAAGAGAATGGAATGTGCATTTATATGTTTTTGTGAATCTGCAATGGAAAAAGCCAACATATTGGGCAAGAATATTAAATTAAGAATCCTAATAGATTCTGGATTTTTATAAGACTGCAATTGCTAGTGATAAGAAAGTCCATAGATGAGAGAGCAAGATGAAAGAGGCCTTGGTCACAACTGCTGACTTGTAGAGAAAAAGAAAAACTAAGATGAATACTGATAGAACACCACTCCATTAGAATCCTGGACATCATTTGAAAACTTAGTAACATTTTCTTACCAGTGAGTGAAGGGTAAGTCAAAAATAAAGGAATGAAGACAAAAATATACCACTCTTAAAAAGTTTAGCTAAGAGAAAATTGAAAAGTCAGAAATTGAAAGAAAATAAAGGTAATTGGAAGTTTTGCCCTGTTTCACTTTGTATTGTCTGAGAATGCAGTGTCATTGTGATCCTGGCCTATAACACAATGGGAGCTGCAATAAAGAAAATAGTCTGAACATGTTTGTAACAGTGAAAATGTGTTTAAATGAAGTCTTTTTAATTAATGTTTTAATTATATACAAAAATACTGACAGTATGAAACATGTAGAATTGTGAGATGAGTGTGATTACATCTCAACATTTAATGTCACATAAACTCGAGAATATTTTCAATAGCACTTAAATCTTCAAAGCTAACACCATTATTCAAATTGACTTTAATGACTCATAACACAATGCTTGATTATTTTCTCTGCTTTCACCCAGGATATGTCAGAATATTAAATANGTCAGAATATTAAATAAAATCCAGAATAAACTATCTTTAGGAAAAGAAACTTCATCTGGCCTATAATAGTGTCATATTAGATGGGTTAACAACCACAGTATAGCTTAAATATAAACTCTGGATTTGGGTGTTGAAAAAGAATAACTTGCTGGACTAACTTCTAAGCGACTAGAACTTTTTACACTGCTGACTTAACAAATGGGTGAACTAAAAGCCAATTACAGTTTGAAAACATCCTCAGTCTTTTGGATGAAACGTATGCCAAGATTGTTCATGTCAATAATTGCTAATGTTAAATTAAAACTTGTCTCAATTNGCTGATCATAAAAATAGACAATTTATAATCAATAATATTAGAAAGATTCAGTAGCCAAGGTTAATAAAAATAAATTTTTTACTTATTTTTTACATCAAAATAAATTCCAGTTGGATGAAAACTTTTAAGGTAAAAGTTTTAAGGTAAAAAGTCTGGTTTTAGCCCCAATATGTAAAGAGCTAACAAGTTGCTATTTTTATCCTTACTCAAGAAAGTTGAACAAAATGAAAATTGACAGCTTTCTACTTACCAGATGACTGAAGTCACAGGGCAGACTGACACCCCAGATACATCTACATAAAGAAACCCAGGTCTCGCTACCTGGAGCAGAATCCTTGCAAGTTATAACCTAGTCCGAGCAAATAATGGAGTAGGAAATGGCAACCCACTCCAGGATTCTAGCCAGGAGAATCCCATGGACAAAGGAGGCTGGTGGGCTACAGTACATAAGGTTGCAAAGAGTCGGACACAACTGAAGTGACTGAGCATGCAGAGAAGCAAAAATAAATGATAATTTTGTTTAACTGTGGAGACTCAGTCTGGATTTGGGTAACAAAATCTCCCTGGGTTCTTAGTGGAGCCCTCATAGTTTTCACCGGAGAAGGCAATGGCAACCCACTCCAGTACTCTTGCCTGGAAAATCCTATGGACGAAGGAGCCTCGTAAGTTGCAGTCCATGGGGACACTCAGAGTCAGGCACGACTGAGTGACTTCACTTTCACTTTTCACTTTCATGCATTGGAGAAGGAAATGGCAACCCACTCCAGTGTTCTTGCCTGGAGAATCCCAGGGGTGGTGGAGCCTGGTGGGCTGCCGTCTATGGGGTCGAACAGAGTCCAACACGACTGAAGCGACTTAGCAACATAGTTTTCACTTTGAAGATCTGAGAACATTCCCTTGTAACCCTGACAGAGGAAGGAGGAGACATATCACATAATGTGGCAGAATCCCAGGACATTTTCTACCTAGCTCTCAAGAGTATGGCCTGTGGTAGAGGAAGGAATGAAAGCACTTCTAGTTCAGTTCAGTTCAGTCACTCAGTCGTGTCCGACTCTTTACAACCCCATGAATTGCAGCACGCCAGGCCTCCCTGTCCATCACCAACTCCCAGAGTTCACCCAAACTCATGTCCATTGAGTCAAGGATGCCAGCCAGCCATCTCATCCTCTGTCATCCCTTTCTCCTCCTGCCCCCAATCCCACCCAGCATCAGAATCTTTTCCATGAGTCAACTCTTTGCATGAGGTGGCCAAAGTATTGGAGTTTCAGCTTCAACATCAGTCCTTCCAAAGAACACCCAGGAGTGATCTCCTTTAGAATGGACTGGATGGATCTCCTTGCAGTCCAAGGGACTCTCAAGAGTCTTCTCCAACACCACAGTTCAAAAGCATCAATTCTTCAGTGCTCAGCTTTATTCACAGTCCAACTCTCACATCCATACATGACTACTGGAAAAACCATAGTCTTGACTAGAGGGACCTTCATTGGCAAAGTAATGGCTCTGCTTTTAAATATGCTGTATAGGTTGGTCACAATTTTCCTTCCAAGAAGAAAACATCTTTTAATTTCATGGCTGCAATCACCATCTGCAGTGATTTTAGAGACCCCAAAAATAAAGTCTGACACTGTTTCCATTGTTTCCTCATCTATTTCCCATGAAGTGATGGGACCGGACACCATGATCTTAGTTTTCTGAATGTTGAGCTTTAAGCCAGCTTTTTCATTCTCCTCTTTTCACTTTCATCAAGAGGCTTTTTAGTTCCTCTTCACTTTATCCATAAGGGTGGTGTCATCTGCATATCTGAGGTTATTGCTATTCCTCCCAACAATCTTGATTCCAGCTTGTGCTTCTTCCAGTCCAGCATTTCTCATGGTGAACACTCCATATAAGTTAAATAAGCAGGGTGACAATATACAGCCTTGATGTACTTTTCCTATTTGAAACCAGTCTGTTGTTCCATGTCCAGTTCTAACTGTTCCTTCCTGACCAGCATATAGGTTTCTCAAGAGGCAGGTCAGGTGGTCTGGTATTCCCATCTCTTTTAGAATTTTCCACAGTTTATTGTGATCCATACAGTCAAAGGCTTTGGCATAGTCAATAAAGCAGAAATAGATGTTTTTCTGGAACTCTCTTGCTTTTTCCATGATCCAGCAGATGTTGGCAATTTGATCTTTGGTTCCTCTGCCTTTCCAAAACCAGCTTGAACATCTGGAATTTCACAGTTCACATATTGCTGAAGCCTGGCTTGGAGAATTTTGAGCATTACTTTACTGAGGTGTGAGATGACTGCAATTGTGTGGTAGTTTGAGCATTCTTTGGCACTGCCTTTCTTTGGGATTGGAATGAAAACTGACCTTTTCCAGTCCTGTGGCCACTGCTGAGTTTTCCAAATTTTCTGGCATATTCAGTGCAGCACTTTCACAGCATCATCTTTCAGGATTTGAAATAGCTCAACTGGAATTCCATCACCTCCACTAGCTTTGTTCGTAGTGATGCTTTCTAAGGCCCACTTGACTTCACATTCCAGAATGTCCTACTCTAGGTGAATGATCACACCATCATGATTATCTGGGTCATGAAGATCTTTTTTGTACAGTTCTTCTGTGTATTCTTGCCACCACTTCTATCTTCTGCTTCTGTTAGGTCCATACCATTTCTGTCCTTTATCGAGCCCATCTTTGCATGAAATGTTCCCTTGGTATCTCTAATTTTCTTGAAGAGATCTCTAGTCTTTCCCATTCTGTTTTTTTCCTCTATTTCTTTGCATTGGTCTCTGAGAAAGGCTTTCTTATCTCTCCTTGCTATTTACTTGAGCTCAATTCCAAGACCGTATCTCAGCTGGGAGAAAGAAATTTTACCCACCTCCAGCCCCTTGAGGTTTCTCTTGTGGCTCAGCTGCTAAAGAATCCACCTGCAATGTAGGAGACCTGGATTCCATCCCTGGGTTGGGAAGATCCTCTGGAGAAGGAAAAGACTACACAGTCCAGTATTCTGGCCTGTAGAATTCCATGGACTGTGTAGTCCATGGGGTCACAAAGAGTCTGACATGACTCAGCAACTTTCACTTTCTTTCCAGTCCCTTAGGCCCTTATCTGAGGAGAGAAGAAGAAACACATTTCAACAGGGGGTAGGAATTCAAGAAAATAGATTGGGAATGTTTCCAGGAAAGTCAGCAAGGAGTAAAAGCTGTTTGAATGGAAGAGGCAGGGATTGGGTGGGGGGTTGGAGGTCATTTTGAAGTCTACAGTGCAGAGACATAGGTCCCACTAAATGCCTTAGACTTACTGAATATTATAGAATGCTCCTCCTCCCCAAATCAACCACCCCACCAACTGGGATTCGTGATAATAATAATGAATTACAGTTGAAAAGCTGTGGTGGTTGAGAACACTCTTGCAAGTCCCTTGGACTGTAAGGAGATCAAACCAGTCCTGAATATTCATTGAAAGGACTGATGCTGAAGCTGAAGCTCCAGTACTTTGGCCACCTGATGAGTAGAGCCAACTTATTAGAAAAGACCCTGATGCTGGGAAAGATTGAAGACAGGGGGAGAAGGGGATGACAGAAGACAGGATGGTTGGATGGCATCACCAACTCAATGGACAAGAGTTTGAGCAACCTCCCAGAGATGGTGAAAGACAGAGAAGCCTGATGTGCTGCAGTCCATGGGGTCACAAAGAGTCAGACACAACTGAGTAACTGAACAACAACAACAGTTGAAAGAATAGCAAGATGTAGGTTTTTGAGGAAGAATTCTTAGATAATTCCACAATATAGAGTACAGAGTAGAGACAAAAACGAAAGCTGAAGAGAAATTTGATGCCTCAGACACTCACAGCTAATATTGGCTAGATTCTAGTAAGATTAACATAATACTTAAGTTAAAATGCTGTTTACTGGGATTTCTTTTATCTGATATTACATGTTTGGCTTTCAGAAATCAAAATTACAAGCTTTGAGAAAAGGCAATAAAAAAAAAACACACTGTGAGGAGACAAAGCAAGCATCAGAATCAAACTCAGTTATGACACAGATTTTGGAATTATCACCCAGGAAATTTAAAATAACCAAGAATAACATGTTAATAGGTCCATTGAAAAGGAAGACAGCATACAAGGACACAATGATCATGTAAGGGGATATAGCAATTCTAAGAATATGTTAAATGAATAAATTTTAAAAAAAGAATTCATTAGAAATTTTAAAACAATAAAGATAGCAACAGGAATTAATAATTTTTACTGGCCCTTATGTGGACTGGACATGGCTAAAGGGAAAATCAAAGAACCTGAACCTAGGTCAATATTCTTCCTTTAGCCATGTCGAGTCCACTTTAGGGCCAGTAAAAGTTATTCATTTCTGTTACCATCACTACTTTTTTAAAATTTCTTATAAATACTTTTTTGTTTATTCTTCTAATGTATTCTTTTTAATATAAATTTATTTATTTTAATTAGAGGTTAATTACTTTACTATATTGTATTGGTTTTGCCATACATCAACATGAATCCGCCACAGGTATACACGTGTTCCCCATCCTGAACCCCCTCACTCCTCCCTCCCCATACCATATTCTTTTGATTCAAATAAAAATAATAACAAAAAACAACAAAAGTGAAAACATAATAGCACCTAGAAGATCTGTGGAATAATATTAAAAGATATATTTGTAATTGGAATATCAAAGTAGAACAAATGATGAACAGAACAGAAAACATAATTGAAGTCACAATGACAGAGAATTCTCTAAAATTACAGATACCATATCATAGGTCCAGGAACCTCAATGAACACCAACTGGGATAAATACCAACAATGACACACCAAATAATATGTTCAAACTGCAATAAACTAAAGAAAAGGAAACATTTGTAAAGGCATTTAAAGGATGGAAGAGTATCTTACATATAGTGAAACAAATATAAGGAGAGCAGGCTTTTCATTGAAAACAATGCAAGACAGAAGACAGAGGAGCAGCACTTTAAATGATTGAAAAATAATACTTTCAAATTGTGATTCTTTTTTTATTGGAGTATAGCTGATTAACAATGGTGAGTTTCAGGGGTACAACAAGTCGATTCAGTTATATATACAAGTATCTATTCTTTTTCAAATTCTTTTCCCACTTAGATTATTAGAGAATATTGAACAGAGTTCCCTCTGCTATACAGTAGGTCCTTGTTGGCAACCCAAATGTCCATTGACAGATGAATGGACCAATTAGGATTCTGAATCAACAAATATGTTTAAAATGAAAGTGAAATAATGACATATTAAGACATTCAAATCTGACATTAAATTATCACCAGAAGACACAAATTGTATAAAAGAAGCCCATCAGACAGGAAAAAAAAAATGTATATCAGTTGAAAATCTGTATCCAGGTAAAGAAAGGAAGAAGACTGGAGATGATTTACATTTGGGGAAAATATCATTTGTCTGCATTGTAAAAACTACAAAGTAAACTGAAGACTATGAGTGATTTCCATATGTGTTATGTCACAATTTTTATTCAATAGCTTCCAGATAGAGGCCACATTATAATGTGCCTAATTTTTCTGTTGCCTGATTTTTTTTCTGGTATATCAACCATTCTTTTCTGGGTTTTGCTGTTACTGTTTTTCATTTGCCACTGGTAAACCATATTACTAAAATATGTTGTAGTAATTCTGTCCCTTCCACCCCCAAAATTTGTTGCAGTTTATTATTATTTCTTTTATTTGTTTTATGATAGACTAGATTATCTAATTTTAATCTATTCTTCTTTCCAATGTTCTTGAAGAGCCACAGCCTTGTTTATGCCCAAGTTTACCTGGAGTGACAGTGGCTTTAGCTCGATTCTCTTTGACCGTTTCTTTCCTTAACCACAGCTAGCTCTTAAATTCCATTAATTGCTGATCTCTGTTGTTATGAATAATATCTTGAGGCATAAATAACTCAAAACAGAATATTCATCAATAACAGACTTCTTTAAAAGAATCATTCTTTAGCTTAGTGTTGAGATATGCTTGGACCCCAATAAGGCTCTTCCTCTCTGTCTCTTTCCCAGGTTTTCACAGGGCAACTAACCAGCCAATAGTTGCCAATATGCAAATGACTCTACCAATCTTTTCCTTTTTGTCTTTTATTACAAGTTCCACTGATTTTGTTTGTTGGTTGGCTGGTTGGTTGGCTTTGTTTTATTTTGTTTTGGCTGCACTGGGTCTTCACTGTGATGCACAGGTTTGCTGCTATACACAGGTTCTCTAGCAGCAGCAAGCAAGGGGGTTGCCCTCTAGTTGCTGAAGGCAAACTTCTCATTGTGATGGCTTCTCTTCTTGTGGAGCATGGGCTCTAGGGCAGGCGAGTTTCAGTAGTTGCGGTTTGCAGGCTATAGAGTGTGGGCTCAGTAGTTGTGGCACATGGGTTCAGTTGCCCCATGGCATGTGGGATCTTAGTTCCCAGACCAGAGATCAAACCCGTGTCCCCTTTCAATAAAGCAGTCTGTTGGAGTAAGAAGAAAATCTGTTTTATACCTTATACCCTGCTTCTGCTCCCAAGAAAAATGTCTGAGCCTTGGATCTGCAGTTGGACTTGGGTATAGTGGTGCACTTCTCACTGGATAGCATCACTGCTTTGATAGTGAAGTGTTCAGTGGACAGAAAACAATAGTCTAGATCTTCTGTGCTTGCCTCTGTTAGCATGGAAGCATTGCTAAAGGAAAGATGCTCAGTTCCATGCCCAAGGCAGACTTTCTGTCCCACAGGTGAGTGCTGAGTGAAAAATGAGATTATACAGTAATCAGCTACACTCACCTAGATTTAACCTCAGCAACACATTCTGAAGGTAGGATGAGAAATGCTGACATCCTACCCAACCCATTAAGAGAGCTCTCCATCTGGGCATTGACAGGACAGGGAGCCCTTTGTCTTTAGCTCTAACAGTCTGGACTGAGATTTTCTTCTAGTTGAACTGGAAATGTGAGTGGAAGAAATAGGTCTCAGCTCAAAAAGTGCAAATTCTCACTGTTCTTGCCAAACATTGGTAAAATTTATTGAGTAAGTGTTCCTTCATTTGCTCAACAGGCAAATGATATGGTGGATGTCATTCCAAACCACCACAATAAAGCAAATATTGCAATAGTGTGAGTCATACAAATTTTTTGGTTTCCTAGTGCATGGGTTCCTAGTACATATGTGTTATGCTTACACTATACTATAGCTTAACAAATATATAATAGCATCATATCTTTAAAAAGTATACACATCTTAATTTTAAAAATACTTCATTACTAAAAATTATTAGCAACCATATGAGCTTTTAGCAAGCCATAGTAATAACATCAAAGATCACTGATCACAGTAGCATGACAAATAATATATTACCAAAACTTGGCATGGACATGAAGTAAGCAATGCTTTTGGGAAAATGGCACTGTTAACTTGCTGGATACATGATTTTCATAAGCCTTCAATTTTGAAAATGTACAATATCTGTAAAGTACAATGAAGTGAAGCACAGTAAAATAAGGTATGCCAGCACACCCATGGGACCATTTCCAAAGACTATTGATATATATACATGTTAGAGACCATTTCCAGAGACTACTATCTATATAGATAGATAGATAGATAGATAGATAGATAGATAGTAGTCTAAATACTAATTTACTCTAATACTGCAAAGAAATTCTTAAAGCATCTAGTGTTCAATTAAAATAGAAAATAAAAAACTTAAGTGCTTGGATTTTAACTTGATCAAATGAATTATAATATAGAATTAACTAGAAAGAAATAAAGCAAAGGAGAGTGATTACTTTTGTATATTAAATTTTTTAAAAATTTAGAACTCATCTAGTACCTTCATTTATTTTGAAGGCAGCAAGCAAGCAGATAATGAATTAAAAAGAATCTATGACCAACTGTAGTAGAGGTTACAAATCCATCCATATACATATAATCAAGTCATTCGGTTCTTCATTCAGAATCAGTTTGCTTTGTTTAATGTATACAAAATTCCAACAATCTTAGTTATCTGGTTTTGAAACCCAAAGCTGATTAAAAACAGCTACTTTGAAGCTACAGCAGCTACTCTACTGCTGTAAAGTTTATTAGCAGAATAAAATAGACTTATTTAGTATAGAGGAAATAATCTGCAATAATACGATAATTTATGTTAGTAATGAGCATCTTAATAAAAATCATTAAAACATACTTTATATATTACTTTAGAAGAGTGTGAGGCATATGATACAATTTATAAGTACTTCCTAACAAATCAACTCAAAATTCAACTCAAAATTGTGAGTGTTCTATAGAGGTTGAATTCTTGGCTCTACAGAAAATTTGGATCTAAAGCAACACATTTCCTAAAATTCCAGCTAGCCAGAACTTTCCGAATTATTCATGCATCTTTAGTTTCAACCTTAATCTCCATTGTTCTAAAACAAATACATTGAAGAACACATTTGAAATCACATATACAGTATTATAAATTTTATTTTCATGTCTCATCTAGAACAATTTAAAAAGAAAATATTTAACATTTGCCTGAAATAAATGTAATTGTTTACGGATTAAACATATAAAATGATTAAAATCCATTTCTTTTTCAAAGACTGAATTCTTAACAGAGTTGTAGAAATATAGAAATGTGGATCTATGAAACTTAATTGCCATGTGAGTTACATGGTGAACATCACTCAATTCAGTATTTTGGCAAGTTCTTAGTAAATAACTAAAAGATTAGCAAAGTATACCAAGCACCAAAACTGACATTACAAGCTCCATGTAGTTTACTGATGGAGAGGATTCTTAGCCCTCTGTGAGTTATTTATTTTTATTTTAGACACATTAGAAATGCTTGGCAGTGTGGTTTAGCCATGTTGGTACTTACAGGAAAGAGGTGTATGACATAACATACCTCAGCAGGGCCAGATGCTACGTTTCTGTCTTATTACACTGCTACATTCTTTATAATGACATGAAAAGGTTAAATTATGTTCAGTTCAGTTCAGTCACTCAGTCGTGTCGGACTCTTTGCGACCCCATGAACCACAGCACGCCAGGCCTCCCTGTCCATCACCAACTCCCAGAGTTCACTCAGACTCAAGTCCATCGAGTCAGTGATGCCATCCAGCCATCTCATCCTCTGTCATCCCCTTCTCCTCTGCCTCCAATCCCTCCCAGCATCAGAGTCTTTTCCAATGTGAAGAGTTGGCTCTTCACATGAGGTGGCCAAAGTACTGGAGTTTCAGCTGTACCATCATTCCTTCCAAAGAAATCCCAGGGTTGATCTCCTTCAGAATGGACTGGTTGGATCTCCTTGCAGTCTAAGAGACCCTCAAGAGTCTTCTCCAGCACCACAGCTCAAAAGCATCAATTCTTTGGTGCTCAGCCTTCTTCACAGTCCAACTCTCACATCCATACATGACCACAGGAAAAATCATAGCCTTGACTAGATGGACCTTAGTCGGCAAAGTAATGTCTCTGCTTTTCAACATGCTATCTAGGTTAGTTATGACTTTTCTTCCAAGGAGTAAGCATCTTTTAATTTCATGGCTGCAGTCACCATGCAGTGATTTTGGAACCCCAAAAAATAGTCTGACACTGTTTCCACTGTTTCCCCATCTATTTCCCATGAAGTGATGGGACCAGATGCTATGATCTTAGTTTTCTGAATGTTGAGCTTTAAGACAACTTTTTCACTCTGTACTTTCACTTCCATCAAGAGGCTTGTTAGTTCCTCTTCACTTTCTGCCATAAGGGTGGTGTCATCTGCATATCTGAGGTTGTTGATATTTCTCTAGGAAAAGTGAGGAAATAGAAAATACATATTAGAAACTTTTTTCTTCAAATAAGTTGAAATAAACTGGATGATCAAATGAATTTATCCTGAGTTGCCTAAAAAATTAACATATGTAAATTAATTGGCCATCAGTAATAACAAGTAAAAGAATTATTACCAGGGTTTGGATACTGTTTCCATGTTTTCTCTTTCAAAACTCTTTGTGACTTAACTTTTAATACAAGCATCAATTACACAGATGTCTTCTTAAAAATAGAAGTGGAAAAGTAAATAAATCTTTATGCTTTGATAAAAAGGAATATCTGATAAGTGACTTTTTGTGTCTTCTAAAGAAATAAAACCTGGCTGATAACATTATCACCTTACAGAAAAATGCAAGATGTGAAAAATTCTGTTCATAAACACAATGCAATGTCTCTGTTTAGTCACTGAATTGCACATTTATTTCAAGATAACTGGCAATGAATTTTTTTCTAATGTAACCTCAGGTTTCATGCACTATGCCTTAGACAGACTATAAGAATCACCACAAAATGGAGGAAAATCTCTAGCTTGAAATAGAGCATCCAGAATAAGCAAAGAAATAGAACTAATAGACAACAGAAATAATGTCTGAAACAGAAGAAAACTATAAAGCTTAGAGATGAGAGAAAACATTGAATCAATGTAAGGAAAATAAGAAAGAAAAAAATTAAACAGAAATGTATGATACTTACATTCTAATTTTAAAAGTTCAGTAAAAAGTTTGAAAGTACAGGAAAGGAAAATTTTGCAGAAAAAAGAAAAAAGGAAGAGAGACTATAGATAAAGTGAAAATAGAAATTGAAATTCAGTCTAGGAGAATTAGAAATAATTTGTCCAAATTCTTGTCCATTGAGTCGGTGATACTATCTAACCATCTCACTTGGAACAATTAGTACCAGAGAAAATAAAGAAGACAAAAATTACAAACATATATTGTATATTTTTGTATATAGAACAGCCTTGTCATGGAGAAGGGGCTTGTATAATTCACTGAAGCTATGAACCGTGCCTTGCAGGGCCACCCAAGACAGATAGGTCATAGAGAAGTGTTCTAACAAAACATGATTCACTGGTGGATGAAATGGCAACCCACTCCAGGATTCTTGCCTGCCCCATGGACAGTATGAAAAGGCAAAAAGATACGACACCAAAAGATAAGCCCCCCAGGTCTGAAGGTGTCCAATATGCTACTGAAGAAGAGCAAAGAAGAGTTACTAATAGCTCCAAGTGAGATTGTTAGATAGCATCACCGACTCAATGGACATGAATTTCAATAAATTCTGGGAAATAGTGGTGGACAGAGAAGCCTGGCATTTTGAAGTCTGTGGGGTCACAAACAGTTGGACAAGACTTAGTGACTAGACAACAATAATAATATTTGAGTTGATTAAATAAGTGGTAATAATGGTAAAGCATTATTTCTAACTTAATTTTTATTGAAGGATAATTGCTTTACAGAATTTTTCTGTTTGCTGTTTTCTGTCAAACCTCAACATGAATCAGCCACAGGTATAAATATATCCCCTCCCTTTTGAAACTCCCTCCCATCTGCCTCCCCATTCCAACCCTCTAGGTTGATACAGATCCCCTGTTTGAGTTTCCTGAGCCATACAGCAAATTTTCACTGGCTATTTATTTTACATACAGTAATGTAAGTTTCCATGTTACTCTTTCCATACATTTCACTCTTTCCTCCCCTTTCCCCCTGTCCATAAGCCTATTCCCTATGTCTGTTTTTCCATTGTTCTGCTGGAAATAAATTCTTCCTGGTACCATTTTTCTAGATTTGTATATATGTGTTAGAATATGGCATTTATATTTCTATTTCTGACTCACCTCATTCTATATAATAGGTTCTAGGTTCATCCACCTCATTAGAACTGACTCAAATGCATTCCTTTTAATGCCTGTGTAATATTCCACTGTGTATACATACCACTACTTCTTCATCCATTCATCTGTCAATGGACATCTAGGTTGCATCCATGTTCTAGCTATTGTAAATAGTGCTGCAGTAAACAATGGGATACATGTGTCTCTTTCAACTTTGGTTTCCTTTGGGTATATGCCTAGGAGTGGGATTGCTGGGTCATATGGTGGTTTTCTTCCTAGCTTTTTAAGGAAGCTCCATACTGTCTTCCATAGTGGCTGTATCAATTTACATTCCCACCAACAGTGCAAGAGTGTTCCCTTTTCTCCACACCCTCTCCAGCATTTATTGTTTGTCAACTTTTTGTTGAGGGCCATTCTGACCGGTGTGATATGATATCTCATTGTGGTTTTGATTTGCATTTCTCTAATAATGGCTGATGTTGAGCATCTTTTCATGTGTTTGTTAACCATCTGTATGTCTTCTTTGGAGAAATGTCTGTTTAGGTCATTTTCCCAATTTTTGATTGGGTTGTTTGCTTTTCTGGTATTGAGTTATATAAGCTGCTTGTATATTTTGGAAATTAACCCTTTGTCAGTTGTTTCATTTGCTATTATTTTCTCCTATCTTGAGGGCCGTCTTTTCACCTTGCTTCTAGTTTCCTTTACTGTCCAAAAGCTTTTAAGTTTAATCAGGTCCCACTTGTATACTTTTGTTTTTATTTCAATTACTCTGGGAGGTGGGTCATAGAGTATCTTGCTTTGATTTATGTCTTTGAGTGTTCTGCTTATGTTTTCTTCTAAGAGTTTTATAGTTTCTGGTCTTAAATTTAGGTCTTTAATCCATTTTGAGTTTATCTTTGTGCATGGTGTTAAGAAGTGTTCTAATTTCATTCTTTTACATGTAGCTGTCCAGTTCTCCCAGCACCATTTGTTGAAGAGGCTGTCTTTGCCCCATTGTGTATTCTTGCCTCCTTTGTCAAAAATAAGGTGCCCATAGGTGCATGGGTTTATTTCTGGGCTTTCTATCTTGTTCCATTGGTCTATATTTCTGTATTATTTGTATTAAATGTAACATTGATATTGTCTAAAAATATCTTTTCTGTTAATTATGAGTATTGAAATGTTTATACACAAAATAAAGCAATATCTATTGTGTTTTCAAATATTCTCACAAAGAGGAAGAGAGGGATGAAAGGAGACTAGCAAACATTGATAATTGAGTTGGATGAAAACTCAATAATTGAGTTATTGACATGAAGATGGTTATTATGTTGCCCTTTTTAATTCTGAATATATTCAAAAACTGTGCCTAATAAATGTTAATGGATATATGATGCAAGAAAACACAGAGTAATAATTTTTATAACTTGCAAGTGCTCACCATGTCTCCAGTAAAATGAATTAGAAAAGCCTCCCATCTGGTCATTTCATTTTGAAACATCCTCCTAGAGATAAAAAATGATCCTAACAGTGGGAGAGAGGGAGGGAGGGAAGAACTGAAAAGAGAGAAATAAAGAAAAAGAACTATGGGTCCTGTAGGATAGAGACATAGGCAAATCTCACCATGTGTCTTTGCAAACACTATATAGATAGATTACCAAAAGAGCAACCAAATCCATTCAAATATAAATTTTCAGAATGTCTAGTCCAGAGAATCTAATCAAATTCCTCTTACATGTAAGTGAGGAAATAATTATTTGAAGACTACAGAGCCAGCTTGGGGGCCAACAATGGAAAATAGCTCCCAAATGCACAGAAAACAGGTGAATGTACTTAGTAGTAACTAAGAGCACTGGTGGAGAACAAAAATAAATCACCCCAGACATCATCAGTTCAGTTCAGTCACTCAGTCATGTCCAACTCTTTGTGACCCCACTACAGCACACTAGGCTTCCCTGTCCATCACCAATTTCCGGAGCTTGTTCAATTTCATGTCCATTGAGTCAGTGATGCCATCTAACCATCTCATCCTCTGTCATCTCTTTCTCCTGCCTTTAATCCTTTTCAGCATCAGGGGCTTTTCCAGTCAGTCAGTTCCTAGCATCAGGTGGCCAAAGTATTGGAGTTTCAAGTTCGATGTCAGTCCTTCCAATGAATATTCAGGACTGATTAGCTTTAGGATTGACTGGTTGCATCTCCTTGCAGTTCAAGGGACTCTCAAGAGTCTTCTCCAACACCACAGTTCAAAAGCATCAATTCTTTAATGCTCAACTTTCTTAATGGTCCAATTCTCATATCCATACATGACTACTGGAAAAACCATACCTTTCACTAGACAGACCTTTGTCAGCAAAGTAATATCTCTGCTTTTTAATATGTTGTCTAGGTTGGTCATAGCTTTTCTTCCAAGGAGCAAGTATCTTTTAGTTTCATGGCTGCAGTCACCATCCGCAGTGATTTTGGAGCCCCCCAAAATAAAGTCTGTCACTGCTTCCATTGTTTCCACATCTATTTGCCATGAAGTGATGGACCAGTAGGCATGATCCTAGTATTCTGAATGTTGAGCTTCAAGCCAACTTTTTCAGTCTGATCTTTCACTGTCATCAAGAGGCTCTTTAGTCTTCACTTTCTGCCATAAGGGTGGTGTCATCTGCATATCTGAGGTTATTATATTTCTCCTGGCCATCTTGATTCCAGCTTGTGCTTCATCCAGCCCGACATTTCACATGATGTACTCTGCATATAAGTTATATAAGCAGGGCCCCATCTTGAAAGAGGCAATCCCTAGGGTGGGGTGGAGACTGATGCATTAGAGCCTTGCATTCTGGGTACCTGAGAGGAAGGACTGTAGGGCATGTGGGCATAGAAGAGGCAAAATGGGTAAACAGCTTCCAGAGGAGAAGGAGGTAATCTCATAGAGGAGACATCCCTTGGAACCTCTCAGGTGTGGAGAGAGAAGGAAGGATGAGGTTCACATTAAGCGTCTAATGAAATAAGATTGTCACTCCATTTATGAAAAAGCCATGTCTATACAAGGCAACAAAAGTGAGTACAGAAGGAAATATAAAATAACAAAACCTAAGTCCTCTCCCACTCACTCCTGCAGAGAAACACATCATTGCTGGTCAGAAAAGGATAAAACATTTCAAAAATGACTAGGTTGTATCCATACAAACCACAATGAGAAGAAAATAGAAAGTGAAACTCAGAGGCAAACATGTGGCCTAGTATCTTAGTGTGAATTAAGTATAATTAAGCAAACACTGGAGAATAAGAAAGAATATCTTGAGTCAAAATTTGAAAATCTCACAATAGAAATGAACATTAAAAAAAACATGAAGTAAGACCTATATGAAGAGAGAAACAAAGAGAGAGTGAGGAAGGATGGCAGGAAGCAACGAGAGAGAGGGCAAGAAAGGGAGACATAAGGGGGAAAGAAAGGAAGAAAATCACCTCAGAAATGAAGAATAAATTATGAGAATTGATATTACCAAAAGTATAATAAGGACACTGAGAAGAAGAATGAAAATAGCTAAGAAAAGCAACGTACAAAAGAAAAATGGTAAAATTTACTGTCCTAAAGCACAGCAAATGATATGCCATATAATGTTGTGTTAAGTACATGTTGTTTTTATCGAATGTCATGCACTCAGAATAAACCTAGGATATCTTCTACCAACAGAAGGATTTTCTTTTGTGATAATGTGTTAGAAACAGTGCCTAAAACCTGAGAGACTTGTCAAATCAAGTTTTAGGAAGTAGGAAAACATTTGAGTACTATAATTCTGTTTTTTAGTTACATTATTTAAAATGAGATGTTTGTTACATAGTTAGGTGTCAGATTTGTACAGTAACCTCTTGTGTTATAATTGCTAATGAGACATTTTGCTTTAAGATAAATGCAAATACTTCATTTTTTACTGCTATGCTGAGGTATGATTTACCTACATGAAAACCCATCCATTGTTGTCCTCTTCTTAAATATAGATTTTGATGCAAGTAAATTAACAGCAATTAAGATTTTTACCAAGTCACATTTTTCAGATTTAGTTTTCTGATCTTTTATAGACAAAATTTATTCAGTTAACCACTCATTGAATTACTCCTACTTCCTGACATCTTATCCAAACCAGAGTAAAGCCGCACTTCCTTAAACTGTCTCCAAAATCACTCAACCAAACGCCAAGTTCTGTTACAGGACTACTGAGACATCCCACATTTCCCCATGGTACTCATTCTCATTGCGACAAGTAATAAACCCAAGTTGTTTAATTACAAGTTTGTTCCTACTAGTCTTTGACTGGAGGGCATAGATAAATGCTAACTTTTGAAATACCTATTTTTTGGTTCCAAATCAAAAACAAACACAAAAACAACACCAAAAACCAACTTGTATATTGTGTTGTACTTTGTAAATGCTAAAAAAAAACGGGCTGATAAACGAAGGGTTAGATTCAAATGTTTTTATTATTTTCAAAGTTAAAACTGTTATGCTTAAAACAGATTCTAAAATATAGTGCAACTCCACTAGTTGAAGCCCCCATTAGCCATCCTCTAGAATATTGAAAAGACTACCTAACGAATAGTATGGACTACACACCTTTAGTCAATACTATTTATTTGTTTCAGTGCACTAAACAGTTGTACACTATATACCTTTTTAATAGGTGGTATGACCAGTGTCTTCTTGACTGTTTCAGGTGCAGTTAATCTTCAGTTGCAGCATTGGTTTGGTTTCATTTCTTGAAGCCAATTATTGGAACTGTGACAGTTTATGTCATGGCTATATTCTGGTCATCATCATTCTTTCACCTGGTGGAGGTTCAGTATCTATAAGTATCTATTTGTCCTTTGTTGTTATTCAGTTGCTAAATCATGTCCAACTGCTTGTGACCCCATAAACTGCAGCATGTCAGGCTTCCCTGTCCTTCATCTCTCCCAGGGGTCTCAAACTCATATCCATTGAGTCAGTGATGCCATCCAACCATCTCATGCTCTGTCTCCTCCTTCTCCTCTAACCCTCAATCTTTGCTAGCATCTTGGTCTTTTCCAATGAGTCAGGTGGCCAAAATTTTGGAGCTTCAGCTTCAGCATCAGTACTTCCAATGAATATTCAGGGTTGATTGCCTTTAGGATTGACTGGTTTGATCTCTTTGCTGTCCAAGGAACTCTCAAGAGTCTTCTCCAACACCACAGTTCAAAAGCACCAATTTTTCAGCTCTCAGCCATCTTTATGATCCAACTCTCATATCTGTACATGACTACTGGAAAAAACATTGCTTTGACTAGATGGACATTTGTCGGCAAAGTAATGTCTCTGCTTTTTAATATGCCATTGAGGTTTGCATAGCTTTTCTTCCAAGGAACAAGTGTCTTTTAATTTTGTGGCTGAAGTCACTATCCACATTGATTTTGGAGCCCAAGAAAATAAAGTCTGTCACAGTTTCCACCTTTTCCCCATCTATTTTCCATGAAGTGATGGGACCAGATGCCATGATCTTAGTTTTTTAAATATTGTGTTTCAAGCCAGCTTTATTACTCTCCTCTTTCACCTTCATCAAGAGGCTCTTTAGTTCCTCTTCACTCTCTACCATTAAAGTGGTGTCATTAGCATATAGGAGGTCATTGATATTTCTTCCAGCAATATTGATCCAGCTTTTGCTTCATCCAGCACAGCATTTTGTATGATGTACTCTGCATATAAGTTAAATAAGCAGAGTAAAAATATACAGCCTTAGCATACTCCTTTCCCAATTGTGAACCACTCCATTGTTCCATGTAAGGTTCTAACTGTTGCTTCTATTCTTGGATACAGGTTTCTGAGGAGACAGGTAAGGTGGTTTGGTATTTCCTTGTCTTTAAGAATATTCCACGGCTTGTTGTGATCCACACAAAGTCTTTAGCATAGTCACTGAAGCAGAAGTAGATGTTTTCTGGAATTCTCTTGCTTTTCCTTTGATTCAGTAGATGATGACATTTTGATATCTGGATCCTCTGCCATGTCTGAGTACAGCTTGTACATGTGGAATTTCTCGGTGCAAGTACATTTGAAGCCTAATTTGAAGGATTTTGTATATAATCTTGCTAGCATGGGAAATGAGTTCAATTGTATATAATTTGACCATTCTTTGGCATTGCCTTTCTTTGGGACATCAGTTCAGTTCAGTCGCTCAGTCGTGTCCGACTCTTTGTGACCCCATGAACCACAGCACTCTAGGCCTCCCTGTCCATCACCAACTCCCAGAGTTCACCCAAACTCATCTCTATTGAGTCAGTGATGCCATCCAACCATCTCATCCTCTGTCATCCCCTTCTCCTCCTGCCCTCAATCTTTCCCATCATCAGGGTCTTTTCAAATGAGTTGGCTCTTTGCATCAGGTGGCCAAAGTATTGGAATTTCAGTTTCAAAATCAGTCCTTCCAATGTACGCCCAGGACTGATATCATTTAGGATGGACTGGTTGGATCTCCTTGCAGTCCAAGGGGCTCTCAAGAGTTTTCTCCAAAACCACAGTTCAAAACATCACTTCTTCTGCACTCAGCTTTCTTTATAGTCCAACTCTCACATCCATCCAAGACTACTGGAAAAAACATAGCCTTGACTAGACAGACCTTTGTTGACAAAGTAATGTCTCTGCTTTTTAATATGCTGTCTAGGTTGGTCATAACTTTCCTTCCAAGGAGTAAGCATCTTTTAATTTCATGGCTGCAATCACCATCTGCAGTGATTTTGGAGCCCCCCAAAAATAAAGTCAGCCACCTGTTTCCACTGTTGCTCCATCTATTTACCATGAAGTGATGGAACTGGATGCCATGATCTTAGTTTTCTAAATGTTGAGCATTAAGCCAACTTTTTCACTCTCCACTTTCACTCTCATCAGAAGGCTCTTTAGTTCTTCTTCACTTTCTGTCATAAGGATGGCATCATCTGCATATATGAGGTTATTGATATTTCTCCCACCAATCTTGATTCCAGCTGTGCTTCCTCCAGCCCAGTGTTTCTCATGATGTACTCTGCATACAAGTTAAATAAGCAGTGTGACAACATATAGCCTTGACGTACTCCTTTACCTATTTGGAATTTTGGGACATAAAAGTATCTATATTCAGTATCTGTAAGACAGGTCATAGGGTATGGCTAAGAATATTTTTTCATAACCTTTAAGAAGAACTAAAGGTCTTTAACTATGCTTGATAATTAAATTGTTATTATTGGTGTCCTGTGCCTCTTTTCCCCTCTGCATGTTCTCAGCTCTCTGATGAAACGTATTCTGTGGCTAAAATTTTTCTGCAGACTAAAGACAAGTAGAGGACATGGAGGGCAAGGCCCATAGGGTCCTGCTCTGTTTCATTCCTACCACAGAAATTTCGTGTACCTCTTCGCTCTGCTTCAACTTCTCTTCCCCAAATATCTCCAATATTCCTTTCTTTGCCTCTGTGACATCTTTGCCTGAGTGGGAATTTCATGATTGGGCTTCCCCTGTGGCTCAGCTGTTAAAGAATCCACCTGCAATGCAGGAGACCTGAGTTCAATCCCTGTGTTGGGAAAATCCCCTGAAGAAGGGAAAGACTACCCACTCTAGTATTCTTGCCTAGAGAATCTATGACAGCAGGAGTCTTTTTTGTTTGGTTGGTTGGTTGGTTCATTGCTAACCCTCAGTTTGTAGAAATGTTTGACATGATATATCCTCTCAGTAAGTAGTTTTGAATAAGTAAGTATGACTGGAACACTGGTGTGTTCAAGGCCTTAAATAAAAGATCAATTAGAGCAAAGAGAGGAGAAAGCAAGTCATACAAAAGTCATGGGTAGGAAGAGTCTTGTGAAGGTTTGGATAGGTGAAGAGTTTACAATGTGACAAGTAGTCAAGATTTTGATGTCAGATCATGCATTTAAACTCTTGACAGTCCTTTGGACAGAAAGATCGAATCAGTCAATCCTAAAGGAAATCAACCCTGAATATTCATTTTAAAGACTGATGCTGAAGCTGAAGCTCCAATACTTGGGCCACCTGATGTGAAAACCTGACTCACTGGAAAAGACCCTGATGCTTGGAAAGACTGCGGGCAGGAAGAGAAGAAAGCAACAGAGGATGAGATGGTTAGATGGCATCATTGACTCAATGGACATGAGTTTGAGCAAACTCCAGGAGGTAGTGAAGGACCAGGAAGCCATGCAGTCCATCAAGTCACAAAGAGTCAGACATGACCATGGAACTGAACAACAACATTCCCTGTTGGGAAATTAGGATCATGGGGTTGAGAAAGACTCTTCTACAGAAGCATGGGTCTATCAGCCACGTTGCACCCATGTTAAGTATGACTGGGAATAGATGAAGTCAAGCAATAGAATTTGACCATCATGTTGCAAAGCCTGATAAAAGCAAGAAGGAACAAAAATTGAAAATAATTATATGTGTATTTAGGCATAAACATGGGTTATTTTAAGATGTGGGAGACTTGACAAGAAGGAGGGTAGCAGAGATGGACCATGGCTGAAGATAATAATATAAAGTGTTCTGCCTTAATGGACCAATCATTCTATCTGGAGAGGAAAAGCCAGAAATCACAGTAAAGAACAAAGCATAATCAATATCATCAGAGGAGTAAGAGAGTTCAGTCAGAACAGATACATTTTAAATGGTTTCATCAAGTTTCTGACATTTGAGACAGAGCTTGGAAAATACATTCACAGTTTTTATACCTTTTTACTGTTAAAGTTTTCATCTAAGAATAAAGTTCAGGAAAAAAAAACCCGCTACCTTATGCTTCTGAGTTTTGTAGACCCAGCAGCAGAACTAAACTATTGGAAAAAAAAAATTATTAAAGGTGCAAGCAAAAGCAACTCTATAGAAGCAGACTATAAACCTATGATTGTGACGGTTTTTAACAAGTTCCAGAGTGGATATGCTACACAGAAGGAAATTCCAGAACACAAAACAAACTAAATTGACCCAAGGAAAGGGTATTCTGGTGCAGTGTTACGATGGAATATTTTACCTAAATATAATTCATGTGTCTTAGTAGGGAAATTTGACTGTGGAAATGGTGTTATAGTCTTAATTCTACTATTTAGATTGATTTCATTTATTTCTGAAGAGTGGTATTGGGTCTTGAACCCAATACGTGAACCGTGAACTTCCAGATGTTCAAGCTGGTTTTAGAAAAGGCAGAGAAAACAGAGATCAAATTACCAACATCTGCTGGATCATCAAAAAACAAGAGCATTCCAGAAAAACATCTATATCTGCTTTATTGACTATGCCAAAGCCTTTGACTGTGTGGATCACCACAAACTGTGGAAAATTCTGAAAGAGATAGGAATACCCGACAACCTGACCTGCCTCTTGAGAAATCTGTATGCAGGTCAAGAAGCAACAGTTAGAAATGGACATGAAACAACAGACTGTTTCCAAATAGGAAAAGGAGTATGTCAAGACTGTATGTTGTCACCCTGCTTATTTAACTTGTATGCAGAGTACATCATAAGAAATGCTGGGCTGGAGGAAGCACACACCAGAATCAAGATTGCCAGGAGAAATATCAATAACCTCATATATGCAGATGATGCCACCTTTATGACAGAAAGCAAAGAACTAAAGAGCCTCTTGATGAAAGTGAAAGAGGAGAGTGAAAAAATTGGCTTAAAGCTCAACATTCAGAAAACTAGGATCATGGCATCCAGTCTCATCAATTCATGGCAAATAGATGGGGCAACAGTGGAAACAATGGCAGACTTTATTTGGGGGGAACTCCAAAATCACTGCAGATGGTGACCGCAGCCAGGAAATTAAAAGACACTTGTTCCTTGGAAGAAAAGCTATAACTAACATAGACAGCATATTAAAAAGCAGAGACATTACTTTGTCAACGAAGGTCCATCTAGTCAATACTATGGTTTTTCCAGTAGTCATGTATGGATGTGAGTTGGACTATAAAGAAAGCCGAGCACCAAAGAATTGGTGCTTTGAACTGTGGTGTTGGAGAAGACTCTTGAGAGTCCTTTGGAGTGCAAGGAGATCCAACCATCCTAAAGGAGATCAGCCTGAGTGTTCATTGGAAGGGCTGATATTGAAGCTGAAACTCCAATACTTTGGCCACCTGATGCAAAGAGCCGCTTCATTGGAAAAGACCCTGATGCTGGGAAAGTTTGAAGGCGGAAGGAGAAGGGGACGACAGAGGATGAGATGGTAGGATGGCATCACAGAATCAATGGACATGGGTTTAGGTGTATTCCAGGAGTTGGTGATGGACAGGGAAGCCTGGCATGCTGCAGTCCATGGGGTCGCAAGGAGTCAGACACGATTGAGTGACTGAACTGAACTGAAATGATTGGATCTTGAAATTCCTTAGTACCTATTTGTTTATAAAATTGATTGTCTATATTTTGGAAGGATATTATGAAAATGATAAATTAAGCTTGAATAATGCTTGCTGTTCAAATAATAGGCAAAAAGATATTGCTTTTTCACTTTTACAGACAGCAATGAATTGACATTTGAAGTCTTTTTAAAGAGTGACAGAACAGTAGCCCTTGAACAAAATCAATCCAATCCTTAAGGAAGTATTTACATGGCTCCCTTATTTTGTTCTCCTTTCCATGTCACATTGAGAGATTTAATGGTTAAGAATTATGTTTGATAATACATAATTTTATAAAGCTTTTGAGTGAGTATAACATTGT